>JAVQJF010089188.1:0-43560 GCA_036023855.1 Gadopsis marmoratus
CACACACACACACACACACACACACACACACAATACTGAGGGTTAACCCTAGAAAAGCCTTTTGATGCACACATTCCCACAAGTGAGAAACAGGCAGTGCTGGTTAGAAAAACACCCAACACAAAGCCTTACTGGTTGTTACTACAACTGCTGCACGGATGACAAGGCGTTTGGAGATGTGCAAAACAGCTGAATACACAGAGCCAGTAATAACATTTACGATGCGACGTCTTGAGGAAAGAAAAAATATCACCACACATTTTCAAACACACTCACGTAGGAGCACAGACAATGCTATCAGAGACTGGGTCCCTGATAGTATTCATAAACCATCTCTTTAGCAGCCATGTATATGTATGAAGAGGTGGCAGTGAGGCTTTGGGACAGGGGAGTTACTGATGGGGACGTTAAGTCTCTTTATAGAGACTGTCGCAAAGGCCCAATCCCCCACATTAGGAACTAAATTGTCTTTTTTATTGCCGGCGATTTGTTTCACATATCTTTCTCTGCAGCACAACCTGAAATGAATCACTGTCATTTTTAATCTGTGCTGCATCTTCAGGGTGAAAATACTGTAAGTAAGAGCACCAACACGTTTGGTATGGATGTCTCTAAGAATCCACCATATGATTTCTTAATGATGCCCCTCATCTCTCCCTTTTCTCACACTTATCTTTTGAAACTAGCATCATTCAAACCATTCTTTAAAGACCCTTCCCTGAGGGTTTGGTTAACACTCTGTAACACATAAGCACTCCCTTGCTGTTGTTCACACGTTTCTAAAGACAAGGTGCAAATTGAAGTGGCATTGCTTTTCCTCTTCAAGTCTGGCACTTTCTGTGAAAACGGCACCAAAACAGTTAACACATTAGCAATTATTAGCCTGTGTGGGAGACAAAACACAACCAGTCTGAGACGATCCTCCTTAGGCTCACTCTGAATAAACTGAGGAAAAATAAAAAGAGGACAGTTCAAAACACACATATATCACCACACATGGAAAAAACATAACACAGAACAGACAACAAAATAATGCACTGTCATGGGAGTGTGTGTCTTTTTCTGTCTCACTTCCATATACTCCATCCATTCTGTTTTTATTTCATTATGTGTCTCTGGAAGTGTTCTCTTATTCCAAAGTGGTCCTTGTTGCAATACAATTAGTACATTAGCTTTTAAAACAATGGACCATACGTTGTCTCTGCTGTTCAATTTGTGTGTCGAGTTTTATTACAATACACTTGAGATTAAATTATACTCTTTATTTCCATTTCCTCTATGAGGTCTGACCTTCAAATGTATCAGCGCAGATCAGAGCCCAAAGCCTGATAACACCAATATATATCCCTTTTTAAATTCACCACCAAAATTACATGCACCACAATATTAGAGAAAGAAATGAGATGTATAATGAAGCCGTGATCCAGTATATTACATGTTTACCAGGGCTTGGACTTCTATATCAATTCTTTCAATTTAGTGCTACGGTAGAAAACAAATTGGACTTGAAGTTAAATTGGCACCAAAATTGAGACCCTCCATCCTAATTTATTTAGTAAGGTCTGTTTGTAAATAAGCATATTAAAAAATAGGACCTGCCAATGTTTAGAGGTTGGAGTGTCCTTCTCTAAGGTAATAATTTATATTTTATAAGGATGAAACACTGCATAACTGCGATACTGTGCTGCATCACTGCATCAAGGGTATGGCAACATTATCTAAAACCTATGGGACACAGTTGAGAGCACAATTTATTGCTCTCATACCCTCAAATCTCCAGCTTACAACCAATTATCTCACCTTTTACAACCCCCAAAGCCAACCTCAATAAATCACTATTCTCCATCTGATTACAAATCAGCTCTACATCCCAACAAGCAATCCTCAACCCAGTGCAACAATCACAAATCTGACCCCAGTGCAACATTTAGATGGGATCTGGCTGGAGGAGGTCTAACAGTGTGCTGCTGTCACTGAGGCACTGACCTCTGACCCCTGCCCTTTGAGCCTGGATCTGATTGGCTGTGTCCAACAGACATAAAGAAGACCCTTCCAGCAGAGGAATACAATGGCTTAGAGGTGCATGCTCGTGCTCTCTCACAGGCACCCACACTGTTCCAGATCTGTATCAGCATCAAAAATAAATTACAGATTTTTTGGCCTAGTCTTGAATTAGATAATAGTTTGCAATAAGCATTTCCTTCACGGACTACAGGGAGTTTCTTTACAAGGCAACCACAGACAAAGATTTTTCTTATTTCTCCAAGGTTGACCACTGCAGCTTTAATACATTTACTTGCAAGATAGGGGTGTTATTTTGGTTTGTTTCATTCACAGGCTTATTAATGAAAGTACTATCACTGACTAAAAATGTATTAAGAGTTTTGTCATAAACATAAGTTTAGTTGTTTTTTGCAAGTGAATACATGGCATAGCAGCAATCTAATTTATTTACACATACGTCAGATTACACAGTATGTCATATATTTGTATCATGTGAAGAAGTGATATGTTTGACACATCTGACTTACATGTCTATAGGCCTTTTTCCACCACATTTTGACATGTCACAGCAGGAAAAAAACATGTATAAATAATACAATAAATGAAATAAGCTTGTCTTTGATTAAGCAGCCCTAAACAAAACATGTCTTTCTATACTGCATGTAAGCATCTCAACAGAAGCATAGTCACACATGAGCAGGGAAAAAAAGAAGAAATGAATTCGGCCACAAACAACAAATATACACGCATGCACAGAAACTCACATTCACACACTGAGGAATTGTTTTGGCATGTTCACAAATCCTCTCATCTTGTCACACAACGGAGGCAAGATATAAATTGTGTCCCTTCATTCCCCCAAACACACACAAACACACACACAAGTAAATGATGACTTGGTTCAGGTGATCAGAGACTGGCCGGAATAATCCCAGTGCTTCATGTATTCTCAGGGGAATCACACAGAGGTAGTACCACACAACATAATGCAGCCCCTGACGGTGCTCATGTAGGGTTTTTACAAACACACAGAAGTGTAAAAAGTAATGATGTAGTGTGGTTTTGTCCCTAGGGGGAGATAGGATGGTACAGAATCAAAAACCTCAGGAGGTTTGTCCATCTGAACCTACTCAAACACACATTAAATACAACACAATACACTGGCACACATAGATACACACATATGCCAACACACACATACACAGTCTGTCTGGCTGTCTCTCCAAGGACATGTAGCTGATCCCACCCACTGTGAGGTTTGGATGTTATAAAACATGCTGTAGCCTTGAAGCACAGCGCTGCATCCTAATAACCAACTAATCCAATCAGGTCAAGCTAAAAACAGACCAAGTTTCAGGGCAAAACTTTGATGCTTTGTCTGGCTGATTTAGACTCTCATATCGCTCGGTGCCTGCGAGAGAGATCTAATGAACAGCTACTCAAACTAAGATAAATTCTTCTGTCTCGCACACTAACTGATAATGCATACATTGTAATTTATTTAATATTCTATAGCGTTCAAGCAAGGCAGAATCATTAACCGCACCATTACACCTAAAGATAACACGGACAGTTTGGTTCATCCACCAGCCGTTTGCCATCTGTCTCATCAAACTCTGTATGTGTGTGTGAATGAAGACACGAGAATGTGCATGTTTGTTTTTGCATGTGTATGTGCAAAGGATTGTTTGCGTTTTCATTTCATTGCTTGTTAAAAATGTCTCACTAATGCAAATCAAATATGCTTTTTAACAACTGGTCACAATGTTACAAAAAAAATTTCCTCTAAAACTATCTGTGTGTGTGTGCGTGTGTGGCAGTTTGTGTAAAAATGCATAAAACCAAGCGACACAATTTTATCATGCTGCTATTCGCAATGCCCATCTGTGCATCAACACTGTCATAACACACTCTCTCTTTGACATGCCAACACACAAAAACACCTCCAAAATTAATCTGTAAAGGAAAGGTTGCTCTCCGTCTCTTCCTTCCTGCTCATTTTCCTCCCTCCTCCTCCCATCACTGACGGACATCCTCTGTTCTGAGCTACTCTATTGAGCTGCAAGTTGATGAGACACTACTGGCTACAGTCAGCCCACAATGAAAAACACTAAAATACCTCACAATGTAGCAGAGAACTAGCTTTGGTAATAGCTTGGGGGAGGGAGGGGGGCCTCTATAGCTACTCATACGGATGCAAGGGCAAATAGATAGCGGTCATTGTTGATGAGAATGCCTTTGTAGAAGTACAATGTGTGGTGCAAGAGAGGAGATGAGATCTGTCTATAAACCAGCAATGAGAGAGAAGGATCGGGAGCGGAGAGGTGAAGAGAGGGGGGGATTGTAAAAGGGGGTTTATTGTGAGGGAGGCTACACAACAGGGAGACTAGCGATGTAAAAATTAAGGGAAAGCAATAGAAAAGGGTCTCTCTCTCTCTCTCTCTGTTGCTCAGACAGGTAAATTTGTCTCTTAAGCAGAGCCTTCACGTACCCACTCAAAAGACAGTCTATTGACCTTTGTGGTTCCTATAGCAACACAGAGCACAGACCAGTGGTCTTACATGAGGCATGAAACAACAAAAAACAATTTTACTGAACAAAAAGATTTTTTGTCAACACAAATAAAGACACAAAGCAAACACCTTCAGTAATGAAAATACTCCTGACTGCTGTAAGTTTAACACAATGAACACCTGTCCCAATACAAGCTCTGACGGCACAAAAACTGTTATTTTTTCTCCAACACATGGCGCTGTATGCTGGTTACGATAACGATGGCACCCAGTGTGATAAGTAACTGTTGGCACCTACCATTTCTAAAAGAAAATGAAATCTTGTCAAAGGAGTAATACTAGAAAGACACATCTGTAAGAAGGAAAGACTGTGGCATCCCCAGTGGCCTTATCTTAGACTTGCTCCGACACTGTGTTCTTTTAAAACACAACTAGACTGTCCTTTTCACTCTAGCATTTTCTGAAAAGAACACATCGTATCTGTAGAGTATGTTGTATTGTATGTATTTTTATGTGTGTATTTCATGGATGTCTCTATTTGTTTTATTTAGTTTTTATGTAAAGCACTCTGAACTGCTTTTATATGGTATGGTGCTATACAAATACATTTGATATGAACTGCAATAGCATAGCACACCTCTGAGTGTGCCATGGACCTCTGTTGCTATGACATCATCTTGTCCTCATCACACTGCTGTCACTCTCCTATATTGATGAAAAATGTCCCTAAAATCATCACTTAAAGACCATAAAAACTGTGTTGCTCCACGCACCCGTCCAAAACTGCTTGACCGCAGAGTCTGAAACACAACTGTTCAACAACTTTACTTGTTAAAAAAAAAGGATAGGGAGGATAGAACAGGATAAAGCTCTGTCGTCTGCTTTCAGAACCCAAATGAGGCTAATGATATAACGAGGACACTCAGGTAGAGGTCTACGATGGACAACAAGTGCAGCCAGTCAGATGTTAGCGATGGAATCCAGCACATCTGTAACAGGACGGGAGTCATTTTGTGCCATTAGTGCTGGGCAATTAGAGTATTCAACCTGTTTTGCTGTGTGTAAAGGAGGTGTCCAAACCTGATATTGAAGTTAAATCAAGATAGACCATTACCAATTATGCTGATTTGAACTTTAAATCTAGTTTCTAGTTGCGGTTCGTTGGTTATCTTTGGGTCCGGGCCTCGTTTCAATACCATGTTCTTTTTAAACAGCTGATTTGGACTTCAAACATTGTTTTGGTTAAGTTAATGAGATGCAATAGAGTAAAGCAGCTTAGTCCACAGTTTGACTCTCACTGTCAAATGGAAGAGGAGAAAAATGCTTTACTATAATTGGTTCATTAGAAATAGGCTGAGGCTGTTGGATATCACACAGCCAATAATCCATTCACGCATGTGCACACATGCACATGCATGGCCACACTAGTGTGTGCACGTATGTATGGCACACACACACACACACACACACACACACACACACACGCACTAAAACTTCAAACAGGCTTGGATTATACAACCCAGTCTCTTGTGATGATGAGGAAAGACATATTTAGCTAATGCATAACATTAACTTTACTTAATTAAAACACGTACACACACACACACACACACACATATACTGTACATCTGATTTTTTTGAATTTCTAACTCTTTGCAGCATGTTGGGTGAATATGCATCTGATTTTCAGTATAAAAGGGAGAAGATAATAAAGACAGTTAAATAGACGCAGTCTGCACTGTGAGGCGAGGCAAGGCGAGGCAAGGCGAGGCTTCGTTTGTATCAGTCAAAAAGAAGCAAAGACACTCAGGATTCAGCTGCTCCCTCTCATACGCGCTCTAGGGGTTATTGTTGACATCCTCCTGTGAATTAATTCAATTTGGAAGACAGCTTTAGCATTGATGAAAATGGGTTAGCATCGACGTTAGCATTCAGCAGAGAACAAACGTCATGATTACCAAAGCACAAGCTGCAATTGCTAACCCCATTTAGATATACAAGGGCAGGACTAACCTTATTCAGCAGCATTGCAGCAGCTAACCTTATTCAAAGTGAAACCCACATCTCTTAAGACCCTTTTAGCAGCCTTGCGGAGTTAGCTAATTGTACTCAGGGGCTTTTTAGATGAGAACTTTGTGACAAGGTGGCTTTTTATTTCACCCCCACACAACTGAGATCTGTTTTCCATTTCCAAAGTCTCTGAGCTTCAATACCATTTCCTGCATCTGCACCTGTTTATCTGAGATGGAAAGACAGAGGCAGAGAAGACAAACTAGGATAATACTGAGAAAGTGAGAACATACAATTATAATCAAGTGCCATTTACTTCCCTATAGTAGTTTCTGACCTCTTCTCATCCCCCACCCTTGTTTTTGCTTCTTTACTTTTTTAGAACCCTTATCTCTCCATTCTCTTCCACTATGTTCCCCCCCATTCTTAGCTTTACAATTTTTACATTAGTGATGATTTGGCATCATACCAAAAGGATTTATTTTTCCAATTTAACTGAAGCAGCCTCTCTGTCTCCCTCTCACGCTCAGATTCCCCATCCCATCGTTCTTGTCAGAAACACACACATGCTATCCGCGGCCATTTGTATGGTGTCACATTGGGACAGGCTGTGAAATAATAACAAACAAGCCCAGACAAAACCATAATGTCACACCATACATTTGTCTACATGAGGAAATGAATTAAATGCAAGGAAGCAGAAGGCAAACAAATGAGTAGTTTTTCTTTGATTAATTCAAGGACATTTTGATCAAAACATTCTTGTTCTCCTCTGGCAGGTAGTGTCTCCACTTCTAGCAGCTACTACAATCCTGAGGGATGTTTCTCAATTTACTATAATGTCTAATTGCTATGTATCACAGTACTATGCAAATATGGAAGATGTCCTTCACATTTACAATAAATTTGGTTCAATTGAAAAATAAATGGGACACCCAAGTATAAATTATGAGCTAGCTACTACCAGAACTGCTATTTGGGTAATTGTAATCTATCCAGAGCCACTTGGATACCTGATTTATCAAACGCAAGTATAAATTCTCAGTTTTAATCTCCACATCAGTTAACCAACATGGCTGCCTTTGAAAGGCTGCTTGACCACTCCTGGAAACAGTGTTTCTAGGCAAAGAGCCCCGCTCCATCTTTCTGCCTGGCACTGTATAGACACACCCATCTCTTAGCTGCTCTATGTAATTTGGTTTACCAGCCCTGTGATTAGATTACAAGGCTGACATCCATGTCTAAACTGCGAAAGTCATGTCCATTCATTCGCTGAACACATACACCAAAAAATGAATGCACACATTGATATACACAAATACACAGACTTGTCTTAAATTGTTTGCCAACTCAGAATTTATCTGGAAATTAACCGATTACTTAAGAAATCTCTTCTCGACACTACCACAGTATTTGCCCTCGTCAGTGAATTATTTTAATATTTGATATGAAAACTATATTTCTGATAACGCAAAAACCATACTCTGGCTTGGTATAAACGAAGACCCAGGCATGCTGGAATTTACACACACACGTTGTAAAGCGAGCAGCGTAGCCGTGATGTGGATTTGATTACAAGCTGTTCATTAGATGAAGCAGATGAATATCCCTGCTCCATCTGAATAATCCTCTGTAGCACTCACACTCTGTACATTAACCTCATCCTTTCCCTCATGAGACACAAGAAACATACATGTGTAGAGCAACACCCACAAGCTTACCTGCAATATTTACCCAGCACCATGACATGATGATTAGAGGCAGCTGTATGTAAACAAGTGACTGGTCTCTGACCCAGTCATCTCTGCTCAACGTCCTCCTTACAGATAAACACAAACAATTTAGCATGTTAGAAGAGCACAGACGAAATAAGACATGTCAGTTGGAGAAATGAAACAATTGCTATTTGGAGACAGACAGTATACAACAGTCACATCTTTCACTGCCTCTCCTCTGTCGCTCTCCCTCTGTCTGTTTTCCCCTTTGATACACTGTTCTTGGCAGTCTTCCTCCCTCCATCCTCCCTCACACTACTTGACAGGAGCAGAGTGGCAGCCATTTGTATTGCCGTTAATAAGGGTAGGGGAGTGCAAAACGTGCGTGTACATGGTATGTTCGCTTTTGTGAGAATATATATATATATATATATATATATATATATGGGTGTGGGTGTGTATGTATGTATGCATGTGCATCTATTATTGAGCACTTCGTTCATCCATTAAATCAGACCCCAGGGCCACATACCCAGTAAGGAGCATTTAGATTTAACATAGCGCACAGACAGAAAGACGTAGTTGCAAAGAGAGCACCTGCCAGTCAAATTGCTAGTGATGAAAGTTAGTGTGAGTGAGTGTGTGAGTGAGAGTGCATGCGTGCGTGTGTGTGTGTAGGTGTGTGTGTGTGCGCGAGATCCACCTAGGACCCTAGCAGATTCACGACAGGAATCAGTTCTATGAGTCATCATCAAAACTCACTGGAGGTTTCATCGTCAATCTTTGGGGCCGCAGGGAGCTGCGGCCAACCCACACACAGATAGACACACAATGAGGGGGGAGCTGAGTCACAGTACACCCACTGTCTGTCTGCTTTGCCACTGATTAATAGCTCTGATCACAGGATGCAAGTGTGTTCAAGTCTCACTGTAGGCAATGTTAAATCCTCTCCATTTATTTTGTTTGTTTGGTGCACAGTCACATGAACATCCAGTTTTACCATTAAAAGAGAAGATAAATTACCTTATTCATTGAATTGACAGTACTGCTCACTGTCAAGTCATTGCAAGTCGATGCATGTATATAGCCCTAAACACAGACCGACTTACTATGGGCCGTTTCGGACTTCCATGTCAAGAAGATTTAAATGACAGCCAAACACCACAGACAAAAGATGTCTATCCATTTTACATTTAGAAAGCCAAAGCTTCAGTAATTTCCTGACTGAGAAATGGCAAGCATTTTACCATTGATAGACAATGGCCAACTGCAGTAATTGTATTTAATAATTGTCTTTTTTCAACTATCTTTTTCCGTGTTCTCATGAACTCTTGTTTATTTTTGTAATCTATATAAGATATAAGTAAATACATACATTGTATATTTTAAAATAAACTATATATATATATATATATATATATATATATATAAATACATTTTATTAATAAATGTAGTAGATTTGCAGTATGCTGCAGCCTTTTTTTAGTAGCAGCCATGGTTGGGAGACAGATTAATCTTTGGTTTAGTTTAAACAAGCACCAAAGGTCAGATACGATTCAGCACCTAGACTATAATAAGTTGGAGCATCCACCCCTAAAATATCTGATGATGTCAAACATGTGTAATTCAAAAAATGTTTCTCATCTTTACAACACCAACACATACAGTGTACATGAATGACATGCTGAATCTCATAAGTGAACACAGGTGGCAGTTTTGTAGAGTTTTGCTGAGTGTTACTTTGACTGAGATGCAAATAAATGGAAACTGTATGAATCAGAGAAAAAGTTAAAATTCTCCAAGTCCAAATCTTGTCATCACATACAGTACATGAACAGTTATGTGATGTAGGGGTGTGCAAGCTATCTCCATGGCTCAAGGAATGACAATGGCGGTAGTTCAGTCAGTCCACCACTTCCATATAATTTGATACAGATGTTTTAATGATTTTTGTGATTCCCTGACTTGTCTAGCACTACTAGCAGGTCAAAATATTTACTTCTCCAGTGATCTAATAATATATATAAATAATGATAATAATAATAATATAGTATCTACTAAAAAGATTGGCACAAATGTTGTACAGACATTCATGGTCCCAAGACAATTAATCTTTCTTTGACTATGGTGTTTGTGACTGACATTTATGGAGTTAAGTGAAATTGTCATTACATTTGGCATAGACATGCATGTTCCCTACAGGATAAATTGCCATAACAACCACATAATTGCAAAACGTCTAACACTGCCATCAGCCTCAGCTGTACTCTGTGATTAGTGATAATTAGCAAATGTTAGCATGCTAACACATATGGTGATCAACATCAGTATTTTAGCATTGTAATTGTGAGAATGTTAGCATGCTTACATTAGCATTTAACCCAAAGCACTGCTGTGCCTAAGTACAGCTTCACAGAGCTGCTAGCATGACTATAGACTCTCAGTCTAGTTTAAATTCTGTACCTACCCGTTTCTGCAAGATTTCCAGCTTCCCACTACTTCAATAACGATGCTAAACACAGTATAGTCTGCATAACATTTGTATTGGGTCTGGCTTGCTACATAACCTTCCAATGTAATGCTTTGTGACCGTAGCCTCTCAAATCTCATTAAAAATCTGCATAATGTCAAAATATTCTTGATCTAACAATAATCTTTTTTTAAATAAGAATTTTTTTCTACTGTGTTGGAGACCATTCAACAGTGATACAATCATTAATATGTCTGTGCAGAATTTGTGGCACAAAGTTTATACACTTAAACATAAAATAAACATGAAACCTCTACCCTCACCACCCAGATCCTGAAGCATGAAGTCTGCATCCGCATGCACAGAGGAAGGTAGTCATATGTAACACTAGAGGGTCTCATGGGCTTTCACACTATGAATAATTCAGATTCACATGGGATGGGGTTAACTCGGTCACACACACACAGAAAACATGCACATGCATGCTGCGCATGCACCTACTGTATGCAGAACATGTATAAAAGAATGCAAATGCACTCAGTCATATGCCCACACACACACACGTTCCCAATGGCATCAAACTGCAACATTTTCAGTGTTTTCTGCAACTACTTTATTTGATTTGAGTCAATACTTTCTTGGAAGGAGAGCTGCGTTGACCTTTCACCTCGACCTTGGTGAGATCAGCAGCTTTCACCACAGAAACCCAGTGACTCAGGACTTTTCTGCTTGTTGCTTGGTAACAGAGCACAGCGGCCTAAAAACACCATCTAAATCCAGACATCCCTTGTTCATTCTCTCTCTGTCTTGCTGGCTCAGACTGCTCCAACTGGCTCAGCTTTTATCACATCTACACAGAGATTAAATGATAGGCTCAGAGAGTGAGAGGTAGAGACAGGAAGTAGAAAGTGGGATCTACTCTAATTACTAAGAGCTATTAAAATGAAATGATACTGCACCAAGTTTGTTTCTTTGCTTTAATCACATTAGCGTAGACATAAATGAGAAAGAAATTGATAGAAAAGATGGTAGCATGTACCACTGGGAGTAGGTGAGGAAGTAAAAGGCAGGAAAGAAAGAAATATGATATCTAGTGAATACCACAGAGATGACCCCCCCTCATCTTTTCTGCAATTTTCTCTTATATTTACTGGAAGAGACAGTACAACAGTGTAAAACAACACCACTATTCATCTTTCTCCTCTGTCAGAGGATATACATATTCATTTAAGATCCCTGTGTGTGTTTGTATGCATGTGTGTTCCCATATGCATGTGTATGTACTGTACATGTGCGCCCACTACGGCAAGTAGCTGAGTACCAAGATGCATAATTTACATTCATCAACTCAGTTAAAGATCATAATGAGTTGACATCAACATGCAAATTGGGCGAATAAAGGAGGCTGGGGACTTGGACCTACATAACACATAAGACAGAGAGAGCTAGAGAGACATTGGCCTTGGCAGGCATACAGGAGGATCAAATATAATACTTGATATTCGTCACAGGAATTCTAAGAAATTTGTGTAAAGAATAGGCAGCTTTGTGCTTTTTTGTATTTGTTAACAATCCTGTTTGTGCCTTATGTGAAAAAATGTGTGCTCATGTGTATACATGTATAGATGTGACTCACTGCGCTGTGGGACAGTGTGTGATAATAGGTGTAACATCATACTCGGCTTCATTCCAAACTTCCTCTGCTCTATGTGATACTTCCTGTCTGTAGGGAACAACATTAATCCTGGCAGCTCCTACTTCACAACACCGGCACACCACAGTTTTCCTTTATCCAACATCTGGCTGCAGTTGATAAATTGGATACTGTTACAACAAGGAAGAAATGTTAGCCGACAGTCGACCCCTGACTGAACCCTTCTCAAAAATGGAAAGGAGGGCCGTTAATGTGTTGGATGGATTTTGTACTAATCACAAATATATAGACATAAATAATTTAACATGTGAGGCAAATGGACAAAGTAAATCCACATGGAGATGTAGTCAATAAAAGAGATGGAGATTACTGTATTTATGTAGAGAATGAAGGCAGAAAGCCCAGGGTGCATCTGTAAATGCATCTGATTAGAGAATTAGGCTGAGTAGAGATTAGAACTGGGGAAAGTAAAACATAAGCAATAAGCGGACAACATGTATTTTCTGCAAAAAACATCAAATATTCCTCCCAGGAAAGACTTCAAGAAGTAAGTATGAATATAACAACATTCACACACACACACACACACACACACAAGAAGAGGAGGCATATAATTTGTTTGTGAGACATGAACTCGGTTGAGTGAAACTGCTCTTAGGGATGTGTATGTTGTTCTGAACTAGGGTTTGCATAAACATGCAAAGTACAACTCATACATACACATGTGGTGGCACAGCTAACAAAATGAACAAGAAAGAAGGCCCAGGGACTACGATTGGCTAAATGAGATATGGACTGCAGCTGAACCACCTCAAGCAGACCTACTTTAGTATCCTGATGGCACCAAGAAAAAGGATCATTTTGATTAGGCACATAGGCACGCCTATACAGAAGGAGGGAGACAGTCTTTCAAATTGACAGGTTCCGTTGTGGGTGGGCTGTGGTGAATTTGCATGTGCTCTCACAGTGATTTCACACAACTTAACCCGTCTTCCTCCCTCTGTGATGGTGCAGAGCTGGGAGAGAGGCGAGAGGAGGCCTGATGAGATGGAACACTTGTAAATGTTTCCTGTTGGAAGAGCAACAATCTCCAGGGAATCCTCTCTCTTCACTCACTGCACTGTGCGCGCGTGCGCGTGTGTGTGTGTGTGTGTACGCCTGTACGCCTGTGTCGTGCACTAAGGAATTGAAAGCTTGCAGGAGTTCTTTCATTTATTCTGTTAAGTTTGGAACAGTGGCAATTATAATTTTAATGGCGGTGACAACATTCTGCAATTCTGCGTTTGTGTGATCTGAAATTCGGCATTTTTAAGAGCAGCAGTCAGCCCTGGGCCACTGATGAGCTCGCTTGTCAGGTGGGCATGTGCACCAGTGATTGTTGGGAGGAATAGAGTGAGGGAAGGGGTTACAGTGTGACAAACAGAGTCGGAAGGATGGTGGTACAGAAACATTAGCACAGTTAGGGTGAATGAGCTAAAACACAAGAGGGTATAAAAATAAGAGGCTTGTCAGATAGATTCAAAAGGGTACAGGGAAACGAATCAGCATGTCACACCGCTTACCAATTTACTGAATCTTTTTCACAAAATCAAGTTCAAATTTTGGTACTTATTTACATGAGACATTCAAGATAGCATAAGCAGCATCTACTTGGTCCGATTCATCCTGCAGATTGTTTTCATAATTCAACAGCTGTATTAGCAGCTGCTCCCTCTGCATTCTCAAACACAAAAAAAATAAAAACAATTAACGGAAGTTACAATATAACTGGGTTGAAGTGAGCGCAAGTGCGAGAAAACAATCATTCAGAAAAACTAGTGGCCCCCAGGAGTCATTCAGCTCTTTACACTCAACTGGGACTGACGTGGTTTGAATGGACTGAGTACCAATGCCAGTCGACTTAGAGTCCCAGGCTTTCAGTAGCAGTGCTTAAACTACCAACCCTTCTCAACTCTTGTTTTCAGTGTTTGACAGCAATGACAAGGAGAAAGACAACAGCAAAAAACTTTTTGGAAGCAGCATGCTGTGACCCCACCATTAGACTCCCTTAGTTCCTGTCCCTAACTATCATTGGCTGACTCAAATTCAAACACTCAGCATAAATGGCTTCCTTCTCAGCCCATCCCCCCCTTCTTCCTATAACAAAATGCATAAACAAATTCAAAGTGATCTCAAGTCCTTCCCATGAGCACTGTCCACCATATGGCCCAGTGAAAAAAAGTTTTAACATTCAATTTCCATTCTAGTACATTAATTAGTATTCATGAATATGCAAATCCAACTGTCCCAGTTGCCATAACGATGCAGGCTCCCACTGGGAGGTGTCAGCCGTTGTCAGGAGTGAAAAAAGCCAACACCCTTCCGGTTGCTGGGACAGTGCATATGTGCGTGTGTGCATGATGTGTTCCTGTGAACCTTGAACAGATGCTCCTGTATATTTATGACCCGTTTGACTGCTGTCTCGGAGCGCTGGGAATAAAACCAGTCCCATTGCGTCATCCATACACAATCACACACACACACTTATGTCCACTGTCTTACACACACACACACACACACAAACCAGGGCTTTGAAGGACTTGTGAACAACCTTAACAGATCTACAGCTACAAAGTAAGATGCAAAGAAAATCTCTCTTGTGAATGTGAAGAGTGATGAATGAAATGAAGAGGTGTGACAGTATCAAAGGCAAGCTGATCTACAATATATAGTAGCCTGTATTGTGAAGGGAATAGGAGAGAGACATGGGGACACACACAGTCAATACATATGCAAAGTTTCTCTGTACAAAGTAGCTGTGTCAGCAGCTCTAGTGGCTCACTGCAAAATGAAGGGTAATCTCTAGGTAGAGAGTGCTTAGGGCGCGGAAATACACACAAACCCTCACCTACTCAGAGGGAATATGGGGGGAGAAAGAGAGCAGCTGTTAAATGCTTCAGCACAGTACAAAGGGACAAACAGTGGACACAAACTTGACAGGCTTTCTTGCAAAGCCAACACACCCTGGACTCTATTCATGACTAAACTGAATGCAGAAATGGAGAGACACTTATCCACAATACAGATGGGGCATGAGGCAGAGGAGGACGGATTGGGTATGACAAAGCTTGGATCTTCATAGTGACAGTTCCAGTTCCAAAGAAAACTGAATTTGGTGCACAGGAAAAATGACCTCCATCACCACGGTGTACGCATGCAGGCCAGTTGAATTTCTGGAAACTTTTGAACAGCCTTATACAGCCTTTGAATATACCTGTGATTGCTTGACAAGGTCATGTGATTGGTGATGTGAGGTCTTGTGTTTGCCCTGTGGGACACATTTCCATTTTTCTCTTCATCATTAAATGAGCAGGGCAGATGCACAACGTTTACTGGCAATTCAACAGCCTTTGAAATATGCCAATTTTAATTTTATTATGTATACTGCTAACCTTAGCAAACAGAAAATGAATGTACGGTATTATGGGTAAACTACACAGTTTCTCATGTAGTGTAGATAAAGGATTCCACCCAGCTCCACCCATTTCTATTCATGACATCTTCCTTTCAAAGATCTGTGTGGAATGGAAGTTGAGTCTGTTTAAAATGCTGTAACAATACATCTAGATCAAAAACAATTACTAAATTGTTAATTATTAAATTATTATTCAATTGATTAATAAATTAATTAGAAAAATTGGTATTTTATTTTGTAAGAAAACCTATTTTAAGACATACCTTAAGTAATATCTCTCATACCAACATGATGCTGAAACCTGAAACAAAACAAAAGTATGTGTTGCTTTGGTCATTTATATTTGTTGACTGTTGAAGTTTGCATTTTATAATATTCTTTTCTCCATCTCACCATGAAAAGTGTCTTAATCTGATAACTCCAGCAGCGATGGGACACTGGGGATAAGACATGGATGTGGTTAGGTGCACCATAACCAGGTAACAGCTACAGCAGTGGATATATGGAGACCGATGACAATGGTTTTTGTAACTTTATTTGCTGCTGTACGGTTAGGTCTTCATGGATGACTCCCTGCACTGCAGAGAGAAACATCAATCCAGCTGTACACAGAGGACCACAATGCAAACTCTTATTACACTGTAAAACTGTCATGATATCTGTTAAAATATACGTTTGAATTTAATTTGAAACATACAATGTCCCAGAAGGAGGATAATATAGTGCTACTGTGCGAGCACCTCAGTGTGTCACCGAGCCATATTGGACAATGACAGAACCAGCCAATACAAAATTCTATAACTATAAAATACAGTGAGCCAATATGAAATCTGTGTTTTACACAACTTAATGATAATGTGATTGCAATTTGCATGCATCTGTGAATGTAAATTCAGATCCTTAATGCCAATAAAGTGGGTCTCATTAATTACATCTATGTATCTTAACTATCTAATAAATTAACACATTTTCTGTTACTACTTCCACCTTGCCACTGTCCTGTTCAGTATATGCTACTGGTTCAATGAAAGCTGCAAACCACAGCTACAGGGCAAAAAAGACCTAACTTTGAACTCAAACTACACATAGCCAAATAAATGAATAAATTATAGACTATCCTGCTGTTTTAAATTTATTCTGGCACAAAGGTGGCGCTAAATGTCATTTGCCAAAGTCATATAGCTTTGTCGTGTTCAAATGTTCGAATGCATATTGGTTGTGCAGCCTGGTTAAGCTGGAGTAGATTGATCGAGGTATGGAGAGAGAAGAAGAATGTTTTCCACTGAGGAGGTTTTATTGAATAACGTGTGTGATTATTGACAAAAGGAGGAACACACACACACACACACACACACACACGCATACATAACATGCACTCCACTGACAGAGTCAGCTGAAATTTTCATACATCATTACTGACTGTGCAACAATCAATACCTAATTAACATGCTCTAAATATGGGCCATGGAGCAGATACATGACACACACACACACACTTCCACATGTGACAGACTATTCCATCTAACTAGAAGGATTTGCAGGCTGTTAAGTCAGTAGGTGTTGGACCATGCATGGAGGTCTGGCATTCCTCATTGGAGAGCAGAAGTAGAATAACACATCTCCTCTTTGTGAAAGCTTGACGGGCGTTACCGGCTAATTATTCCCCCAGCTCCTTCCTGCAGTGTCACTACTATAGCTTCCCCCTCTCAAACAGCTGCTCGGCTAATTACCTCTGGTGGCACATACTGTAGTCTCTCTCGCTTGTTCTGTCTGTCTATTACCCATTCTCTTTCTCCCTCTCCATATTGTCACAGTTAAGACATAGACTGAGGCTGATCACACCTAATAATTCTATCCCACAGAGAAATCGTGCTCTTCTGCCAGTATGCAACAATAAAAGCAAAGCGTGCGTGCAGCGGGACCCAACGGTGTGATGCTGAATCTCAAAAAAATAAAAAAATAAACACTGTAGAAATGCTTTTTAATGATTAATTATTCTGGCTAAGACAGAATGGACTTACTTTTGGCTTTGTGTGTTTGTCACTGTCTGTGTCAATGCTTTGTGTTCCCCGTTTGTGTGAGCTGACTGCTGTGATAAGCTAAGGCGACAGGATTAGCGCACCCCTGCCTGTCATTCAAGTAGACAAACACACACATCAGTTACGATGCACACAAAGTTATACGCAGACTCACGAACACACCGTACCGCTTCCTACACACAAGGGAGCAAGTAGAGATACATGCAGGTTAATTGACTTCTCTTTTAGATGTGAGGTATTCTAAAGGAATCAGCACATTCAGAGGCGAAAGCAGTGAGTGAGGAGATGCCACAACGATGCCTCTCTCTCTCTCTGTCACCCTCTTTGAGATGGGTTGAGGCAGAAGGATTATTAGACAGGACAAAGGCCTCTACTGCTGTGGTGTGAATATGATAATGACATGTACTGGAGAGAGGATTACACTATCCAAACTCTCCCATTGGTCTAATCCAGGTTCACACATTTGCATAACACACCCAAGTACTGCATGCATCCCACCAGACAACATTGATATGGATGCAACAAGCAGCAGGTGCAGGCTGTTTACACTAACATAAGAAAAGAGAATTGAGAATTGCCAGTAGGGGATTTGCAGCACTGCCTTTATAGCTGAAATAATGCTGAATCAGAATGTGCAGTTTGCGCTGTGATACACTATCACTTGTGTGCTTGGGGAGTTTCAACAGATTCAAATGACAGCATATAAACAGCACAGGGTCTGCGTAATATGCATAAATACTATTTGAATTGCATGCCGACTATAAGAAGATTATTGTATTTTCAATAAGAGACCAGGCTATGCAGTTGTTGATACGGTACAAAGTTATTATGGCATCTGTGCCACACTCTGCTTTCAACAGAGGCTATTGTAGTCTTCCATGTTGGCATTTATGCTGTAGGGAAGGGAAAGGGATGGTTCACGGCGGCTTTGAAAAAGGACCCCAAACAACCCAAGAGATGCAGTGAGCATTCTGCGGCTCGAAGATTTGTACAGTAAGCTGGTAATTGAGCTCTATATTTTGTTGGGTTTTAAATTGTAAGACCCACCAGGCACCCCTATCCTACAGCCTTCAGATTTATGGGGGATGTAAAAATCCATACCTGGAGCCTTATCATAAACAGTCCAGCTCCCAGTGAGGCCTAAAACAGGACAGAGAGTGTCAGAGTCCATTGTCCCTGACAGTGATCCAGCAACAGCATCTGCACCATTCAACTCTCCATTACCTTCATTCCATCCCCCTATCCATCCTCACCTCATCTCCATCCTTTCAAAGCAGCAGGGCTGTATGTCAGCCCAGCATGTGTGTGCACCTCTGCTCGTGCGTGTGTGTGCGTGTGCGTGCTAGTTTATGTGCATGGATGTCAGGGCAGCAGTTGTATGTCACGGCCATCTCCTGCCTGCAGAATCATGTTATTGATTGAATGCATGACCTGGTACACTATAGGTTGCCATGACTGATCACATGTTGCACAGCATGTCATGGGCAGGGCAGACTGAGGAAATGATAAGAAGTAAAAGTGTAAAATTAAAATAAAATGGTTTGCAATATTGGGGGGGGGGGGGGCTTGAAAAGGTTATTAACAAGTAAAATACATTACCTACTCACTCTTGAGATTTTAAGTTATTCACCTCTACAGTAAGACCACTGCAGAAAATAGTCTCCATGAAAACAGTGGAGGTTTGTAGACTAGCCTGAGTAACCTTTTGTTTTTTGTAAAAATGCTATTTAGTTTTTGGAAAGATGCTATTTAGCTTTCAAATGAAAGTTTGTCAATGAATTGAGCACCTCAAAACAAATGTAATTAATCTGCATTGTACTGGGGCAACAGCGTGCAGTATGTTTCATTGGCAGAGTTCTCAAAACCTAGGCACGTAAAAACAGAACTACACTGTGTGGCTCAATGCCTCGACTGCTAAGTGAGAAAATATGTTTTGGTTTGGCTTTTTTTGTATTGGATGAACTTTTAAAAGAAAAAAGAAATGGTAGGAGGAGAAAGAGAAGTGCATAAGAAAGCAATGCAAGAGTGCGAGAAAGTGAGAGTAAAACAGGACACATGCTGATATGAGGTGCACTCAGACAGAGGCTGATAGTCCTGAAGGTGAACCAATCAATTATTCTCCACCGTCAATAATTCAGAGTAGATCAGGGGCTCTCTGTATGTGTGTATGGATCAACACACACACACACACACACACACACATATACACTGAGCGGCCAGCCCAGTGCCCTGATTTGATTTAAGATGACCAGTCAATGTGGATTCAAGGCTTCAGAGGGCTGAGGCTTTAAATTATTGCTCGGCTTAAAGACAGAGGGGGAGCAGTTTTTTCTCAAACCATGGCAAAGCCTTCTTACTCCAGCTCCCTGTCTCTGCAGTCCCACTTCTCCTCCGATTCTTGCTCCTGGTCACTTCCCTCTTGACGAGTCCCAAGCCAACAATGGAGGATTACAGGCCCCTCTTGGCGTATACCTTTGCTCTTTCATGCTATGCTGCCTCACAAAATCTCCCTTTTTTCCTGTTTTCTTCCTGGCTCTCACTCTCTTTGCCTTGCTGTGTCTTTGTCTTTCCCTCTCTCAGACCCATGCAAGCACACTCGCATGGACACACACACACACACACACACTATCCATTTCCCTGTAATTGAAAAGATGCCCTGGATGTTTGCCACACTACTAAAATGGATCAGATGGCAGAATATCCCTGAGGTAGTACATCTCCAACAGAGAGAATTAAAGAGAAAAACCTCTCTCTCTCTACCCCTCTGTCTCTCTCACTCACATACACATATTCACGCAGAGTCAAACACAGTGAGTAAGGCTGACTGTGCCATTCCTAATGTCCCAGCTCTCTCCTTTTCTCCTTTCTTTGTTCCAGCCCTCTATTACAATATGAATAGGCCTGTTAAAGTAGAATTGGACCATTTGTCTTGTGCGAGTTTCTTCTTCCCGACACAAGGACTAGAAAATGACTCCTCAGCTATTCAGTAACAGGCAAGAGTCTCGGGTCCCCGAGATGAAAGCAGACTGGAGAAAAGGTTCTGTTTCTCCTTGGCTGAGATGAGAGAGAGAAAAGCTATAACACTACATCAGTCCTCAACGATCCACATCCCCCGCAAACAACAGCAAATAGCCAATGACAAGTCAACACAACTAAAATTATATCAGTTCATCCCCTCAATGTTTTTACCCCCTCAGTTTTACTAGTTGGTGTGACAGCAGGATGAGATCAGTGTATGTGTTTTTGTAGTCTGGAAGAAAAGACTAAGACTGGCCTTATGACAGACTGACAGAAGTGAGAAGGTAAAGCAAAGATGAGTGTTGAGCTATGAATCACAACTATCAATAAAAAAGGGACTCGAGAGACAAAAGCGTCTTAACACCACGTGAGAGATGCCCCACCTGGCAGCATTGTTTGTGTTATTTAAAACAGAAGCCAAAGTAAATTAAAAAAAGACAGTGTGCAACCATGCATGTCAGTCATGATGAGCAGCAACCAGCAAAAGGGTTAATCTGGTTGGCTGATGTGATCAAATTCCTATCTCAACAGAACATCTCACAGAATTTTGTCAATAGATTAAAGTTGGGGGGGGGGGGTCATTTTAGATGATAGTAGATTCAAGTAGGAAATTGTGGGAGCGAGAGAGATGGGTATGCATGCAACAAAGCATCCCTCATAACATTTCAGGTGCACTTGCTTTTGGTTTGATCTTAAAATAAAGTGATTAAGATAATCTATCTGAACTGTTTACAACCTCTCTAATCATCTGATGCTCATTTTTCTGGACTTATTTTTAGCAGTGTTGCCAAATCCCAGATGTCAGTGGTTAAACTTGTTGAGCCTTGAATAGAAGCAATGGCCGAAGTACAAAATATGCCTACAAACTAAGATCCAAGCCATAATACATAAACAGCATTACACTTTAGGTTTCATATATATCATATACCAATGAAATCCTATGTTTTGTGGAAAAATGTGTGTGTGTGTTGTGTTTAACATTATCAAAGCTGTGGCCTGCTGTGTCTCGGTTCAGCAGACAACAGGTCTGATTGGATTACGACACTCTACAGTGGATTAGTCATGTCTGGCATGCTGCTGGACACACGGAGACAGAAAGAGAGAGCAATCTGGCTGGTGTGTGTCTGTATTTAAATCTCATAGCTGTATGCATGTGTGTGAGTTTAATCTCACAACTGTGACAAAGGGAGGTTTATCACAGCTCGTGTACGTGAATGAAATCCCGGGATAAATACTGATGCTTTAATGGAGATTGGCAGCTCATTTAGTTTGTAAATGTACCAAACATCCACCACTAAGCTGAAAATACATCCTAATTGCCATAATAAATAGCTGTGAGTAATATAAGCACAGCACTGTCCTATTGCGTACTTCTACATTAAATTATAGAAATATTCATCGGAACCATCACTGAGATCATCACACATCATAAAAATATAAAAAATGTCCCTCCGAGTTCATCAAATGCAGGTTTAGTTGTCACAATGAAAATGATGTGCATCATGTTGGTGTTAATAACTCGTAAAACATGATAAGTGACTCAGTTTGGAGTTCGTGGCTGACTGTATTTTCGCTCAGAGAGAGAGACGCTTAATGCAGACTGCAATACCTCTGACACGTAAACATGACAAGAAAACAGTGTCAACTTTTAACTTGCTGAACTATTCTCTATTATTTATATATTATTATAATATACCAGAATATAAACTAGCATGGACACATGGTGTAAGCTGACATAGGGTTGATAGGGGTAAGCACTGTAGATGTGAGTAATGTGGAAAGGAAGTGCTTTGAATCAAGTTTGAATCATTTTCTCATTAAGCATAGGGTGCTGGTGCATCCACTCCAGTTTATTAATTGTGACATAAAGAACCCCGAAATAAAACCATTTTGAGCCATAATTTATTAACTGTAATTTTGAAAGAAAGAGTTTTGCTAATTGCAGACCAGTTAGTGCAGACTAATCTGTCAGCACCACTGCTGCAAATCCACATTACCTATCAATGACAATGTGTTTCACGTTGTATAGTAAGAGAGGGGTATATATATAGGGCTTATCGTGGTATTGTGTGTGTGTGTGTGAGTGCGTGTGTGTGTGTGTCTGGCAGAGGTTGTGTTTGCTAGTGAATCTACCCTGCCCTTCCCTGCAGTCCTCTCCTCCCTCCTGCCACCATGGAGCAGCCTGCCTTTTAATTACCTGGACCATGATAAAGAGAGCAAGCTAGAGAGGGAGAGACACTAGAGAGACTATGTGTGTGTGTGTGTGTATGTGAGAGAGTGTGTGTGTGAGAGACAGAGGCAGGGAGCAAGTGAAGCATAACATTCCAGTGTGCCTTATAAACTGTAAACTGATATTGTCTCTGAATGCAAACCAAAGTGGAGAAGAGAGGAGGGAAGGTGTGATTTGGGGAGGTGGAATTGGAGAGGAGGTGGGTCTCTCCGTGTGTGTGTGTGCGGTAAATCAGAGTAAAGCGTGGCTCCCAGTGTGCAGCAGATTGCCTCAGCTCACACCACTGCCTCCGCAAATTAATACCATTGATTTTCCTTTGTTGGCGTCCAACACACACCCACAGAAACACACCCCAGCTGGTCAGAAGGTAGGCAGAGGATAGTGGATCGAACTGCTGGAGGAGTCTTTACCGCCTCCTTTAACACACACACACACACACACACACACACGCGCAAAATGAACGGTGGGATACAAATGAAAGGAAGGAAAAAGAAACTGTCAGTTGTGATACCTCCCTTAACACAGGGACTGGCAAAGGCACAGAAGCACATACGTTCACAGTATTGGAGGCCAGCCAGATGAATGAAGCAAGAAGCAGAGGGATTGTCAAAATGTTTTGAATGCTGAGAAGTATGCAAACAGATAACAAAACGCATATTAATACTGAGCCAGAGAGCTGAGAGGACTCTGACACTGACTGACATACAAATCAGACAGAGAGATCCTGTATGAGATGAAAAGAAAACTGTTCCCCTCTGTCTCCTTCAGTCTCAGTGAGCTTCCTGATGAATGCATTTGATTGCACTAACTAGAGGGCAGCTGGAAATTATAATTAATAATCCCCAGCCAACTCTTAACCATATGTCTTCCTCTACCAAGCTCATCCATTCGTGTGTGAGTGTGTGGGTGAGTGACCACCTCTTGGCCTCTCCATAAGATCAATTCACAACATCGTCTGACCAATCAATCAATCTTATGTTTCTTTTTTACTTAACACCCCTGATCCACAGAAAGACGTGACACCTCTGTTTTAGTTCACCATCATGCATGTTCCATTTGGTGATGTTTCTGTGGACCTCACTGATCATTATTTTCTGGATTTGATCCTTTACCAGAAGTGCCTGAACTTGTGTCAATGAGTTCTTTTTAGAAGTACACTTAATGTGTATTCTGTGAATTGTGATCCCTCTAGACAGAAAGGTAAACTGAAAAAAGTAAAAACAGAACACAGGAGTTAAAACATACATTATGCATTCAAAACCAGGTACTGCGCAGAAAAAGCAAGCTTGTACTGTAACTATGGAAAGACCACATACGATGAACAGCTCCTGAAGTGTAGACATCAACACCAATACACGCTGATGGGTCAGAACAAACTTTCAGAAGATGGTACTTTTAGCTCTGGATAAATTGTGATGTGTATTTTTCAGAAATGTCTGACATTTTGTAGCCTTAGTGAGTGATCACATATTAAAATAATTGTTCTTATTAAAGCTTCTTCGAGGAAGTTTACAACAGTTAAAGAGGATTCTAACAGTGCTGGGCTTTCATGGCCCAAAAAGTGATATTCTACCCAAAAAGTCACATGGTAAAAGTAGGAATGAAACAAAGTGCTAGCACGAGAACATGAAATGAATGATATCGGCCATGGCTATAATATGAAATATCTTTACGTCCTGACCCAAGCTTTTCTATGCAGGCTTAAAGGCACAGAGTCAGTGTGAATTTATGCCGCTTCTGTCTCCTGTGCTGTCAGATGGTAAAATGGCTGCTCTGCAGAGGCCATATTTTTGTGTGTATACCACTGGTTCACCACTACAGAGCTACTTGCCTGCTAGCCTTGTGCGAGTCATTTTATGGAGGTGGAGTAAACACTCTCTCAGCAGAGTTTATCAACCGGTCTCTCATCACTGTGCAAGGTCACCCATTCTCAGAGACAGTGCAGTGCAGTGTGTGTGTGTGTGTGTGTGTGTGTGTGTGTGTGTGTGTGTGTGTGTTTTACAGCAGTCTCAGGTCTCGGAAACCTTGGAAACGGAGTGGAACAGAGCATTGCAGCTGTAACAATGAGGTAGCCTGTTGAGCATGGAAAGCTACAGTTGCTGCAGTTGGTTTGCCTGAGTATACACATACACTTAAATACATACATACACACACACCCACACACACACCTGCCATCTCTAATGATGATTTATGCCCAGCCTGAGGGCAGGCATGCATAACGGTAGTAGTCACAAACACACACAGATTCACTCACACATGCACTCACAGCTAAATACACACGGATACAGCATCTCCCTCTCTCTACCCATTTCATACACCTCTAAAGAGGAAAAAGTTATATTTATATATGTTCTAACAGCAGTGACCATCAGGGAAAGAGCAATGGTAAAATGCATATTGAAAGATGGAATAAATGAGAGCTGAGAAAAAGCATGAACGAGAGAGAGAGAGAGAGAGAGAGAGAGAGAGAGAGAGAGAGAAAGTTATCTCCCTGTTGACTACCAGAGACTATGTTCATTTACCATGTACTATCTATGATACTGCTGTAGCCGTCTAATCTTTCTAGATATTTCCTTGGAGAAAAAAAACCTGCTCATTTTGCTCTCTTCTTAACGCAGAATACACTAAGCTCCTGGTATTATGGAAAACACATTTCTCACATGGATCCTCTCTCTGCAGTGCCTGTATGCATCTTTGTGTGTCTGTGAAAAAGGGAATGTGTGTATGTGCCCAGAAACACTGCTTTGCTGAAGACCATTAAGGCTTAAAAAATAGTCCCCTGACATGCATACATGTACAAACATGCATACATTGTATAAACATACAGTACACACACACGCATGCATGCACACGCACACATTAACTATACACAGGCTCACTTGCGGCTGGAGAGATCTGGTCTCAGTCAGCATAATTAGAGCGGGTCTCAGATGCTTCATTCATGCTGTTTGGTCGGTGTTATCAAAAGGCCAGAATGACCCAGAAATGTTACTGCTTCATCACCAATAAGTCAGCTAAGGTGAAGGGAGGCATTTGTCTTGATCAAATTGAACTAAAGTCATGCCTTTGCAGCGATGCAAATTTATATAATTTGCAAAGCCACAACACTCCACTCACAGCAGCCATAACTGAAATACAAGGATGCAATTCCCTGTTTGTAACAGTTTTTTCTTTAGAACAATAAAAAGGTCCAGTATGTGTTGTTTATTCTCATCTATCTGTCTGGGGACTTTTGTCTGTGATCTACAAAGCACTTTAATACATTTCCAATTTTAATTGCAAGTATCTGACATTTTTTATTTGTGAAGTATTCCCACTTTAAGGTGCTTCAGGGGCCGACGTGTCCTCAGTATTCATAGCATTTGTTAATCAGACTTCATCAATTGACATCAAGTTAAAATGAATTATGGGTAACTGTGGCATAGCTGCGAATACTGGTGTTTGTTTATGGAGCAGATGCTACAGATGGTGCATTGTGCTAATTTATTTTCATCATTCACTGTGAATTTTATAATAAAAGGTCACTAGTAAAATTTCAGAGTTACATTAGATTCCCAGGTGGTGCCAGTTACTCTGGCTGATTAGGCGTTAGGTCGAGCTACGCTGGAAATTGTGTGATCTCACTCAACTCTCCCATGAAAAATGCATTGAGACATTCACTTTCAACAGCCTCTTCAGCTGTAATGCTTTTGTTCAATCTGAACTTTCTAAACTTTGACATGCACAATCACAAGGCTTTCCAATGTCAAGCCAGTTTGAGAGAGGGGGTGGGACTGACCTCTCTCGAAATATTGATTGTTCATATTCTTTTTTATATAACTGCATAATGAAATAATTCAAGGAGCAGAGAGGTGCAGAACTATAGTAAGTGTAAAGACGGTGATACAGGTTAATGACAGTCAAAACTGCTTTTGTTAGCCCCCTAGCTTTGCTAGCTCCCGCAGTGTACGTTTACAACCCTTGCCACACTGTTTGCTCTCCTGCTTGCCTTTTGTCACACCATGCTAATAAATTATACCTGGAAATATCCTATATGAAAAGTGTCCCACCCAACGCAACAACACCAACAGAAGGGTGAGGGAGATGCCAATCAAGCACAGTTTACACATTCCCACACAGTCCTGAGAAGAGGCCGAATCAGGCAACATACAGTCAGGTCCATAAGTATTTGGACAGTGACGCAACAGTCATTTTGCCTCTGTACACCATCAAAAAAATATTTGAATTGAAGCAACGAAGATGTGATTGAAGAGCTTCAATCACATCTCGATTGGTTCATTTCAAATCCATTGTGATGTGTACAGAGGCAAAATGACAAAATTGGGTCACTGTCCAAATACGTATGGACCTGCTGTAAGTACAAACACATGTGTGGGTGGACTATGGGTGTGTAGAGGCTTTAACAACAGGAAAACTAGGAACAGTGGTAGACAGCAGCAAAGAACAATCAAATTGTGTTTGACAAGTGGAGTCATATCGGCCCAGTGCACATAAAACTAACTGCCAAGGAAGAGTCGTGACTTTCTCAGTACTTTTATATAAATACTGTATCAGCTGTAGAAGTCAATACTGCAGGTAGAAACAGAAGCGGTCATTAGTTGCTGTTACAGAACGAGCTTTAGCATGACAAACTGAAAATAGCACACTGCATTCAGATATCCAAGTGCTTGATAACAGGCTATGAGTGTAGCTCATACTGAGCGATCACATTCCCAAGCCCCATAAGATGATGACGACACTATTTTCATTTAAAGAATTCTAAACTTGTCTTTCTTGCTTTAAAAGATATGAGGTCTTTGTAATTAATGTCTATTGGAATTTCAGATGTAGCATAGGCTCAATTCCATAATATTCAAGCAACATGCAGGGAGCGCAAATCATTTTGGATGGGATTTAGTACCGTCTCTGAGGTTTCAAAGAAAATATAAATTATCACCCTCTCGCTGCTGTGCGTAAAGATACAGATGGTGAACTTTGAATGTGTTTTTTCTTCATAAGATTACTGTGTCAGTGGGGAAATTAGAATAAAGAAACCTACTGAAACTGCACCATCTGTATCTTTACACTTTGTGTCAAGAGGGTTGTTTAATTGAGGCAATTAAGCCCATTTGAAACTGGGTGAATACATTTACAAATTGGGTTTTGTTGCTATTTAGAATTTCACACCTTTGCACTGCCATGGTGAGTAGTTATATTATACCTTTTTTGTAAATCAACATAAACCATAGTACATGTACTATCCATATTCATAGCAGATGTCCATGCCTTCCTAAGTCAGATGAACCAACTACAATTACAACTTTGTGACAATTTATCTATTTAAACATATGCCCAGGAACCATTAATTTCCTCATGTGAACAAATTCTAAATTCAAGCCATTATAGGTATTTCAATAAGCAGCAGACATCATTTAACATAACAAAATTGCATCAAAAATTCATACGAGACATCTACCTTAACCAAAGTGTACACCATCTTGTCATCGTAACCTCTGTGGATGTTATTACACCCACACCCCGAAGTTTTGTTCCTTTTGTTTTTGGGAACTTGAGTCGGAACTGGTTCTGGGCTATAGAACTACAATTGACCTGTCTTGACACAGATTTAATATCAGCATTATCTACAGCTAACAGAAATTTCAGTACCCTTTTGGTGTAACAGAGCTCACTGCAGGGACTTCTAACAAAGAGTTCCCAAACTACTTATTTTTAGTGGCACAAACGGCATGGGGGATACTGCTTTTAGCTGGATGTCAGCATATCCTCCCCCCCCCCCTTCTGTTTATTCCCTGCCCTTCCTATTCATTTCCATCTGTTCTCATCTCCTTTCATTATCTCTCCTCTCCTATCTGCCTATCTCCTCACTTGGTCTCCTCCTCCTTGCAGAGCAGTGGTGTCCTTGCAACCCCCTCAATCATCCCCACACAGGGAGAGTTGGAAGCAGTCCAAGCCCAGTCCCTTGAGTCCTGGCTGGGTGACTTCCAACCCCGGTCCCCCGGCTTCACTCCAGGCCTGTGGGCCTGAGAGCTGGCAGCTCAGGGAGGCTATTGTTGGAGAGAGATTAACCACACATGGCAGCTATTGTACAAAACACACACACACGCACATACACATATCTCGACACATACAGAGCCACATATTCCCTCAACATACGTTATTGTTTAATGTCAATGCAGATGTGAAATTGTATCAGGCAGGCAATAAACACTACAGCCCTGCAAGACTTTCCTACTAATAGTGTACAAGGTGAGCAACTGTCATGTGTGTACACCACTAGTATGTAGACACTAGTACTTGCACGTGCTGGGTGCCCAATAATTAATCCTGCTAAGGGTATTGATTTTCTATTCACGGGTATCCACAAGTGGATACATAGGGCTGTATCTTTATCAGCCTCCAAAATATACACACACACACACACACCCCTGTCCAGGTGTAATCCTAAGTGTATAATAGTTAAGGTGATTGGCTGTACAGGGACCTTCAGGGTCCAGTCTATATGAAACGGTGTGCATGGCTTGATCCGTTTCTTACATCCCCGCCAACACACACACACACGATTCAGCTATAAACACAGCACAAAACCACTTGTGTTCAGCACAACATGTAGGTTTCCACGCAAACATGCAAAACAGGGCCCATGCAAGTGGTAACTTGCAAATGCTACTTAAACAGGAGACATATGCACACACAGACACACATGCAGTCACAATGTTAATCCCCCCAAATAAACCCAGCAGCCTGGGGACAGAGTGGAATGATGGCAGAAGAGATAAGAAAAAGAGAAAGAAAGCAGAGAAAAGGATGAGTTGCTGTGTCCCACATACGTACACCACACTCCCCCTCCCTCATTCACCACTCTTCTCCTCCCTCCTCCCTGATTATCGCCCCCACCACTTACTCCTCTCTCCCCCCTCTTCTCACCAATCTCCCCCCCCAGAACTACAGAATCCCAGCAGCAGCTCACAGGAGAGGTGGCACACTTTGAGGATAAATTTAGAAATGAGGTGCAATCCCAAGGCCAGCACAGAAAGAAGAGACAACACGTGTATGTGTCTAATCGCATGCACGCACACAAACCAATACGCATGAAGTGTGGCAATAAATAATAATAATAATAATAATAAAACTAACATACAAGGGAGGATTTCAGCATGGTGTTACAGTCATCTTAGAAGGGATACTGCAAGCATAGAGGCATGGTGAGGGGGAAGGACCACAGTTGAGAAGGGAAGAGAAGGGTCATGTCTAGCCTCGTCATACTTCTCTGTTCATTGGATGGGAGTCGTGGAGTGGTGTGACTCTTAATGCCAGAGCTGACCGGACCCCCTGACGAGAGGGAGTGTGTCAAAGAGGAGTGGAGGAGAGCAAGTGACTTTGGGCTGATGGGGAGATGGGTAGAAAGAAGAGGGAAGGAGGAGGGAAAGTGACTTTGAGGCGACAAGAGGACGCATGGCTCCTTGAGTTCTAGGGTTGAAAACTCATCATCTCATACAGACGCTTACTCACAAACACACCCACGGAAACACACAGACACACACAATCACAATTCAGCCTCAGTGTGCAAGAGCTTCTCTGCTTCACTACCCAACCCTGAACAACCCCGTTCCTCCCTTATAACACCCGTGCTGCCCTCCATCTCTCCCCTCCCTTTTCTTATCCAATTTTATTATTACTATCTCACTTCTCTTCTCAACCGTTGCCCCTTCCCACTGCTCTTCTCCCCTCCACTCCTGTGCAATCCATTCGACTATCCCACCATTCATCACAAGTGCATACATTTTACTAGGGGTGGCCAGCGGAAAATAAAAACTCTCCACCTCGGCAGGTTTAGATGCATTCTCTACCAGCTACAAAAGCCCTCAGTACCACAGTCATACAGCCAGCTAGTGTTTGGGGCTGATACACTCATTTACTAATTATAGTTTGTCTTAAGTTACACTGTACATATTACTGTGAAATGAACACTGTGTATTAACAGATACATTGAAGGAGCTTCCTTCCCTAACGTGACACCAAATATGGATTATGTGATAAATGTAGGATGTTTTACAGCAGTTTACCAGTTAAACAACCACAGGGGCTATTTACCCATCAGTCTGTGATAAATCAACAGTGACTTCAAATGCATCAAATTTCTTCTTTAAAGAAACACTCGATGCAGAATGCATCCTTCTGGGTTAATCCTAAAACGAAGTGCTGATGTAATAATCTCTGCTGAAATAAAAGATTAGAGTTGAACATTATTAGATCATATATAGCTCTTTTCTCCATTTTTATGAATTACTGGCTGGGCAGTACCACATTACTTAGAAAGGCATCACAGAAGGTTAGCTTCTTTGCCCTCTTACCAAGAGTTAAATGGAGGGTTGATTCTTCTGCCTGGTGCTTCTGGACATCTGCACACACACTGCTGGGCAAAGCTAGCTGTTGATGCTCAGTAACCTTATAGTATAGACCGGTCAGCAACCTCATTTTCTATTTCTAAAAGTGTTAAATACATAAGATGCATCATATTGGCATGGAAGCTTTAATGTGTAATGAAAGTAATGTAACTAAATACTTTTGCTGTGAAGTAATTAGTAAAGTAATTACTTTTTCAATTAGTAATACACGAATGATTCATCAAAGTAATTTGCTCAACACTGGTAACTGGAACCCACATAAAAACACATCACACTCAAAATCTCTAGCAACCAAATTCAGTTTTTCAGAGTTCATTTCACCAAACGGTGTCTGAATACAACACTACGTAACACTCACATGAAGGGTGATGAACTGCCTACAAAAAGAACACAGATCAACAGCACGTGCCTCACACTGCAATATTTTTTAAAACAATAAGCAAGATACAAACCATTAAACATTAGAAGAAATTAAAGTGTTGTCAAAGCAGTTGCTGGGATGTGGGTGGCTATTAGGCACCGTTAAAGATTGTGTGAACGTGCGTTATGTGTCTTTGTGCTTTCATCTGTCACACAGCAACTCTGACAAACAATTAATGTAATACAGTTTGGATTCAGAGTCTGCCTTGTCATGGTAATGTGTTTGAAAAGCTCGAAGTCAAAAGCAATTAGAGAGATAGAGTGAGCCCCGTAGCTTCAAACGCAAACCACTTCACACAGTGGATAGGACTCCACTCACTGGTAAAAAATAAAATACAAAACCACATTTATCTGTGGAATTTAGTCACAGTGCAGCAGACATCGTTTGATGCTATAGTATGTTCATGTTCTGCAGAGTTAGAAGGGTTGGCTGGTTACTCAGTACACAAACAGAGACAGCTATTCATCCAAATATATAGACACTCATACTTTCAGTTATGTGACAAAGGAAATCAAAGAAAATAAAAAAGGGCACACAAAATTGACAGTATTTAAATAAAAGCTTGAGCACAAAACTGAAGAAAAGTTGAATACAATAATTTAAAAGAATAAGACAAATAGTATAAGAGGGGAAAAACAGAGGAATGGGGAAGAGGGATTACTTACACTTGGCTTTTGACAGAATTGCTGTAGGAATAAACACTATTGGGAGAGGTAGAGATCAATAGTCTCACTGCTACAAACACACGCACAGAGAGAGCCCAGTTTGGATCAATACTCCTGGTGCAACAGCGTTCCAGTAAACAACATTAATGAACACACATTTTTATCCAGCAAATATCTCACCCAGCAAATTACTATATACAGTAAGGTCTCACGCACACTGAGTGTGAACAAACAGTTAACAAACTACCTGAAGGACCCATGTAACAGGGCTACAGGCGTGCCTGCTCTCTCACACACACACACACACAGTATATGAGCCTGGAGAGGTGCACATGGGCAGTTTGGTGGGTCTATTGTCACCCTGAGTTACCAACATACATGCACACACACACACACGCACACATATATGGGCACTTACACCCCCAAGCTGAGGGCTAAATAAATCACAGACAATCAGGATATAAATGGGAGCCAGTCTTGCAGGACGGCAAGTGAAGCAATGCTGAACAAACACACACACACACACACTCAATAAAGCACATGAAGACACACATGCACAAACACACGTGCTGCGTGCACATCAGTACAAGCAACCAGAGACTTGTGGAGGCCCAGCGGAGAGAGAAATATTGGAGCATCATGCAGGGAGGAAGGTGCATGGTTGGGAGATCTGCTGAGTGGGAGGGCGAGTAAAGCTAAAATCCATTTACACAGCATCCAGGAAAAACACATTTGCCAGAGCAGATGGGGAAGGACAACCTGACCGATGCTACATCTGTCGCACCCTGCTGAATCACTCCACCTTAAAAGAGAAAAACTTCCCAGTTCAATTTAAAATGCACAAGACTGCTCATCTATGCAAACAATAACTATCCTCTATACAACAGCTAATCTAAAATAAATAGAGAAGTCAGTCCCCTTTTCAACTTTTCTGAAACTCCATGTTTGTTGCCCTGGCACGAGGGAAACTGAATCTTGGGACTTAACAAGATATCAATCGAGTACGATATTGTATGTCCCACCAAAATGAGACACATAAGTAAAATCAGATAAGAGATCAGATTAATCTTGTGAGCTTTACTGTCAATTAAAATTCAATTTCACCACACATAAGCCTATTTTCTATTTGGATTTCTCACCCACACACCTTTAATCATCTAAACAGACACACACAGCTCTATTGGGTGTAACTGTAGGTGTGTGTGCGCTTGTATCTGTTTTATGTGCCCTGTGACCTGATGGTAACTGGACAGCTGTGCATTTTTCCTAAACATGAGGGTGTCTTTGGCTCTGATTCCATTAAAAAGGTGGGATGTGAATATTAATAGCTGTTTTAGCTGGCAAGCTGACAAGGGGAGCCTAATGTATTCTGCTAATGATACAGAGTTTGCTGCTTTCACAGACTGACTGTGAAGGTGGAGCATCAGGGAGAATTAAATGTTTGTTGGCTGGCGTTCAAATTAACTCACCTGAATGTATTCTCTCTCTCTCTCACACACAGATGTGCACCAGGTTCATTAAACACACAGTGCCAAGACAGGTGCCCACACATCAGTGTAGTGACAGAGTACAGCAGATGTGACTATAGCAGCTCGACTATAATGTGGAGGAGACTATGCAACACACACATCTGTAAAATGTTTGCTTGAGGAGAAGTCTTGGGAGGGTAATCATTAAATGAGCAACAACTTTCTACAACAACCTTGGTCAATAAATAACTGAATAACAGCTGCTCTGCTTTTAAAATACATTTTCTCAGTGAGTGTTAAACAAAAGCTTCAGTTCAGCTGTTGAGAATATAACCGAAATGTTTCTTAAAATCTGTGCAGCCTTCATAGAAACCGTATTAGAAGAAAGGGAGAAATGTGTTTGGGGTAAAAGAAATTAATTCTATAAAAATAAAAGCTGCATTTAAAACTAGGTTACCTACCCTATAGCAAATTATTTGCGTTGTCACTTCTGCAAGACATATCATGCACATCATATCATATCACATCATATCATGCACCTGCTCCAATTCAGATTCAGACCCAAACTGTTTGAATCAAACACGATTCCTGAGAAAGAGCTCTTGGCCAGGGACTGAACAGGTCTTGATAAATAAATCAGTCCAAATAACAGACAAAATGTAGGCTAATAAAACTTACATACTGTGTATGACTACAGTGTCGAGCCATTTTTTTTTGATTGACAGTTAAGAAAGGTGTTAATTCCAATGATCATCCTTTTTAGGAGTTTTCCTGTGCTACATTACCATTTCTTCAGTGGTACCGCCGAACTAAACTGAAATCCACTCAACTAATTTCAAATGAATTGAACCTAACTGAAGGGAATTGAAAGTCTTTCCAGCAGTGTCAACAGTAGTTTATCATCCTCAGAAACAACCGACAGCCAGATTTGTTATTACAGAGAAACACAAAGGGATGTAGTGTTTCTTTCCATCCCGACATTTTCCACTCTCTCTTCACTTCCTTTTATCCTTTGCTCTTTGTCGATTTCTCCCTCTCTCTCTCCTTCATTCTCACTACCAAGCCTCCTAAATTTAATGTAATGCAATTAATCAAAACCCCAGAGGAATCACCGTCTACCCAACACTTTGATTGGGCTGGATAAAAAAATGCAGGCAGTGAGGACAGAGAAAGAGGAAAAGTGCTCCTAGCTGAAGCTTGCTTACAAAAAGAAGGACCTCTTTGATGCTTTCTTGTTTAGCATCCTCCAGTGAGTGTTACAAGATGGGATGGATTCAAATCAAAAGTTCATAACTCCACCAGAAAACATTAGCAGTTCCACCAATGAAATGCATATCATTATAATGCATTCACTGTACAAGGACATGGGCTTATGTAATGTGTTTTGCATAGTCAAATTTTTAAATAAACAAATGTCTTATAAGTTATTACTATTCGTTTCTGTGCTAAAGTATATGGCAAATTTTAACATTGTTACAGTGATATCTCAACTTTTGTGTATCTCCACATCCAGAATTTACATGTCATTCCAGAAGACTGGACTGTGCTCTCCCTCACTTGATTCTCCCCTGCTTGCCTATAGGCTTGCCTATAAAGATGGGTCTTTAGAAGCCGCTTAAAACTGTGCAAAGATTCAGCAAATCTGACTGATTGGTAAAGAAGATATCAGAGGGTTGGAGCTAAGACTGCAAAGGCACGATCACATTGTTTGCAGTTTGAGCAAGGGATAGATTAAAGGCCAAGGTTTGAAGATCGGAGTGGCCGAGAAGGAACGAGGAGATCTGAAATGTACCTGTATGTGTAGTGTCTTACATGTAATCAACACGATCTTCCATTTACAGGAAGCCAATGGAGGGAAGCAAAAACAGGGAAAATATGAGGCAGACAGATGGATCTGGTTAAGAGTCTGGCAGCTGCATTTTGAAGCAGTTGTAAGCGATTTAAAGCAGCTTGACTGAGAGGTAATAGAGGGAATTGCAATAGTCTAAACATGAGAAAGTGAAATTATAAATTAACAGTTCATGATCCTTAGAAGATAAGATAGGTTTGATTTTTGAGATATCTTAGTTGAAGGAAGCAGGACTGGATTAGCTTAGTAAAATGATGGTCAAACATCACACTGGTCAAAGATGATACCAAGTGTCCTAGTGGTGATTTGATATTTGACTTAAATGGACTAATAAACTGACCAGCTGTGGAGGCAAAGTTATCAGGTCCAATTAAAACAAAATTCTATTTTGTCAGGATTTAGGTTGAGAACGTTAAGAGACATCCAGTCTTTGGTGGCTGCTAAACAATCATAAATGGAGGAGAATTGGTTCAAGTTATTGGGTTTTGCAGAGAAGTGCGTGCCATCAGCATTAATAGTGATATGACACGTCTTGAAAACAGCTGACCCAGAGGAATCATGTACAGTGAAAAGAGGATAGGTCCAAGGACCAACCCCTTAGGGAGCTGAGGAGGATACATGATTGTTGATACAAACATTGAAATATCTGTTAGTCACATAGGAATGAAACCAGTTTAAAGCTGTGCCAGAAATGCCAACCCAGTTATGCAACCTATCGTTAAAAATGGCGTGATCGATGGTATCTAAGGCAGCAGTCAAATCAAGTAGAATAAGAATGGAATTTTCAGCTTCATCTGCATGCATAAGAATGTCGAAGAGAACTTGAGTAATGCTGTCTCAGCACTACGCTTATGGCGAAAGCCGGATTGAAATTTATCAAAGATGTTACGACCCTCAAACAACTCCAGAAGAAGGTCCGTAATTATTTTTCCAAGAATTAATCATTAAATCAAGGCATAAAAGATGCTACAACCTTCACGCATACAGCAGGGTCAATAAAACACTTAACTTCTAGAGTAAACCATCAGCCATATGCTTTCTGCACAAATGTGACAACTCACAGGCAAGTCGGTATCAGGAAATGATTCCATACTTAATAATATACAAATTAGGTTCAATTTTCATGGAAGCACAAAGAATAGCACATAGCGGGCAGGTCCACACATTGCCACTAATCTACTTTAGAAACTGTTTAAAAGAGCATGAGGTGAGTAATGTGACTCGCTAAGAGGATAATGATTGATCACCATACCTGCCAATTTAAATTCCACTTCATCCAACCCTTTTGCGTAAAGGAACCTGCACCCAAACACCCTGTGATCTTGATAGACCTCCACAAAAAGAAACACATGCATATACATGCTCTTGCTCACACAAGTAATTCCTCAAAAATATCTGTTCCTTTTGGTTTAATGAGGGGAGACATGAAACTCTAGTTACACATCACAAGAAGCAGCCCCGAGGCAATATGAACACGAGCACACACACACACACACACACACACATTCAAATTCTTTCTGTCTCTGTCCTCATGCTCATGGTGTCACTCATAATGAAGTATATTTTGCATCATGAAATAAACAACTCTCGTACAACAGAGAACTTGCAAATTCACAAAGTCTACACACACACGCACACTCCCCACACTGTCTGCGGGAGGAGAGTCCTACAAGTGTGTGTTTAATAAAAAAAGCAGACAGTGGGATGAGGGATCTTCTGCCTCCTCTTTTCATGCCCACTCACATATTAAGATAGGCAGCTGGGTAAAGCTAGCAGCTTTCACACATATCAAGCAGGATTTATTCTCACATTATATTGTATGTACACACACACACACAAAATTATAACAATATAACTTACTGGCAAATCAAAAATGCTGCTCTGTGTGCCGTGTCAGTTGGAAAAACTTGAAGGTATGTGTGCACTCATCTGTATACAGTATGTGTGTCGTCTACATGCATATGTGTGCAGCCATTTGGTACCTTTTGCTGCAGAAAGTGTCAACATAGTTATCAACTTAAAGAAGTAAGATGGTCAACAAAGAAGCGATCCCAAATATCCACAATAAAACCTTTATCACCACTGATTTCCTACCCGACTAGAGAACAAGAAACAAGAACAGAGGGGTGAATGATGGTGAGGAGAGAGGAGGGGGAGGCACACACAGAGAAATGGAATAAAATTAGGGGTACAGGGAGCTGTAGGGTGAAGTGAGAAAGAGATGGAGGATGGTGGGATGGTGAGATAACTAGAAGGAAGGATGCAAAAGGAGATTTACCATTCCACTGAGCCTCATTAATTTTGCCTAATCAGATAATATATTGCTGAGGAAACACTTATACAATATCCTGTACAACATGCGGTGTATGTGCGTGTGTGTATGTGTCTGTGAAGATGAATTTCCTATCAGCTACCCACAACCCGGCAGTGGTATTTTTTGCAGTTTCCTCTGCACTCAGGTGCAGGATGGAGGTCTGAGTTCAGTTATTATCAAGAGGATATCCTACTGTGAGACAAAGTGAGTCACGGTTGTTCTGTGTATGTTTTGCCCGTGGATAGAACAAGACAGTCTGGATGACCCTCTGTTTGAACACGGTTGTCTAGATAATCTGTCTGAAAACATCCTGCCCAATCCTGACCCTAGAGGCAGTGCCATCTGAGTAAGAAACAGAGAAAAAGGGAGGAAAAGATCGACAGAGGCCCAGATAGTGGGAGACAGGCAGAGACAAGAGATCCTCTTATGAGTCTCTCTCGCAACTCACACTGATCCTCCATTCTGCCAAAACTCTGTTTCATCTCCATGTCTCTCATATTCTCACAGGGACACACACGCACACAAACACACAACATTCCTGAAGTTATCATGCTAGGCCAAAGAAAATGAGGATGTAGTGCATAAGGTCCTCACGGATTCCCAAAAATGTCTGCACGTCAAATACACACTAGGCCTCTTACCCTAAAACAAGCCTGCTGAGACACGAGCACGCAGACACACATAAATGTGGACAAACCCATATTGTATTTACACATACATACACACACACACACCTCTTTGTTCTTTTGAGGCTGTACCCTTTCATGTCAGAATGGTTGGCCTTATTTGTGGGGAGTCAGTCCCCTGCTGAGGCAAAGCTGGACTGAACCAATCCAGTCCAGAGCAGGGGGAAGGGAAGAAGAAGTCTTGCTGGCAGATGAGAGATGCATATTGATACCAGTTTGTGGATTTGCTATATGGGAAGACTGGGGGTTAGAGAGAAGAACAAGGCAATTAAGGATGGAGATGGGGGATGTGGACCAGATTCTCCTTGTAGTGATCCTGCATCAGACTGATTCAGTGAATACACTGGGGAATGACCCTTTAATTCTAAGCCAACATTTAGTCTGCTGCACACAAAATATCACCAAGGGACACATATGTGAGAGGCGTGATTGATATTTTGCATGTATCTGCGAAAATTCTGATAAGTAAAGAGTGCATAGATGGAGACAAAAAATATGAAACCTCTCAAATTATGTCCAGGATAACGTTTAATGATGGGGGGGGAGAAATCACAGCAAAAATATAAATTTGCTACCAACACCATTATAATATATAATGAGTATATTGCTCCAAAGTTATGTAAAATGCTTGTACGTCCATGACATTAAAAACCGTAGCCTACACACCCACATCCACCCAGTCTAGGCTAAGAGGGTAAGAAATCGTTGAAAGATGACCCAATTATTGACACTCATACACACACACACACTAATGTATGTTTAGCAGGCATGCAAGTGTTCAGAGCAGACCTATTAATTCAGCTCATTTAGCCGCACTGCATCCGTTAAATACAAGTCTGCCCCAACGCTCACAAAGTAACACTATGGCTCAACACCCACAGCTTTGTCTTTATTTTGCGTCTCTCTTTCATTTTTCATATACACTATTGCTTTCTGTGTTCATTTATTGACAGTATGCTATTTTCTCTGTGCTTTTATAAATGATTAAAATTCCAGAGCAGGGTCAGGGGACGAGGGCAGGGATGGTATCGGTTTTGTAACTGGTGTTGTGCAGAAATCAATCCAAATGTGCCCTCAGGCTAAACAAAAATGCCAGCGTGTAATGTCACCAAATACTGTTTTACACCCCTGCCAGAATACCAGGGCACAGAGCCAGAATCACAGCTTCCATTCGTCATTTAACAGGAAAACATATGTAAAGAATACGCCATTAATTTTTCCAAACCACTGGTCCACTTACAAGTAAAAATGTGTATTTCTATGACCGTTACTCATGTGAATTTGATACCTGACCAACTTTGAGAGGAAATGAGAGCTAGAAAGAAAGAAACTGTGGGGGTGGGTGGGGGTGCACGGCAGCAGCAGCAGACACAAATTAGGATTAGGGAGTGTTCATCCCTCCTTTTCTGCTCTAACGCACCTCTGAGGTGTTTTTAGAGACTGTTGGAAATAAGCCGATTTCACTGCTCAAGAGGGCTCGCCCACTACACATAAACAGTTCCCAGTGTGTCACAAAGGCACACACACATAAACACAAATTACTCTCACTGTCAATCATGGTGCACTAAGCAGTAGTATCTGCATACAGTGGCAATGGCTGACTGTATCAGGGTGAAAAAAACTGAACATTCCAAATGTCACAAGGGGTTGAGTCTGATTTTGATGCAGAACAACTGATGTCAATTCAATTAGTGTGATGGGAGACAAGAGCATGTCAGCCTTATCTATGGCCTTTAGACTATCTGTGAGCTTTAGTCAGATAGAACTGGTGAACAGGGAGCACATGGATTAATATGTGGAGGGGTGATAGAGAGGCAGTAGAGCTATGAAACCCAGATAGTCATGCAGATAAACTAATAACTATGATAAGACCCACACATACAATAAGTCATAAGCTTGCACGGTTCATGCAGACAGCTACTGGCATGCTGCAGTCAGGGCATCATATTTATCCGCCCCACCCAATTCACAAAAAGAGAGGGGAGGGCAGTCTAGTGTCCTCATCTTAGATGCTTAGAGTAGCCCAAAGGAGAGACAGAGAGATGAATTCAGCAGGGTGAGAAGGGTATTCAGAGTGAGTGGGTGACGGAGACGGTATGGACCAGATAGACTGGAGGACTACAGTAGACATGCACAGCAGACCAGTGACAAGGGACACTGCGCAGTACTTGTGATAAAGTGGCTCTGCAGGACAGAGCTGCATAACAAAGTAAAAGCTAAAGCTGTCTCCAATCTGAACCGAACAGCGAGGCTGACCCAAGGTCTGCCAGTAGGAGGACACAACAGAAGGAGGCAGTTCAAAGTCACTCTGGGAAGATACACAACGGAAGAGCAGTATATGACAACACAGACCAGGCTACACGCAGCATCAGGACATCTGTGAATGCACCTACAGTTTTCAGTATAATGCAGCCGCATCAGACACAAACACACAGGCTATGAGATTCAGCACCACGGACAGCTCCAGCCTCGGGGCGATCTCAGAGTAGTGTTTACCATGTAACTCCTGTTCTCAAAGTCTCTTCGTTAAAGAGAGCTCGGCTGGTGGCACAGATCTACCTGAGCAGGACTAAATTTTAAGTGCACAGTATAGTAGTATAGTGCTTACTTGGTCCAGGTGTGCATGTATAAAAAAACAATAACTTGCTTGAAAAAGCTATGGGAAGGTTGGGAAGATACTTAATTTAATCATTTGTACCTGCTAGATCATTTACCTTAAGGACATACAATAAAGGCTGGAGGTTTAGCGTGGGAGAGATGATATATATGATACAATATTAACAAAGATTATTTCATCTGTTTCCAAAGAAATTAAATATAAAGAGCTCGGAGGTTAGTATGACAAAAACTATATAAATACACAAAAAGTACATGGTACATTTTCTTATGGAGATGACCAACTTTTTATTGTTAAGATATCTGCAGGGGAGAAGCAAAACATGAGCAATTAGCTGAAACTGTAACTGATGCGTTAAAACCTGTATGGTGTCGGTGTGTGCGCATGTGTGTGAGTGAGAGCGAGTGAGTGTGAAAGCATGTGTTCTTGTGAGTGAGAAAGATTTCTACAGTCTCTGGGTCCAAATTGTTACACACGCACACAAACAAGAGGCGATAATGGCCCTGCTGCCAATAACACCGTAAGGACATCAGTCCATCCATGAATGACACACATTTACAGACAAACCTCTGACCCTGAGCCATGGTTAATTATCAGTGTGTGTGTGTGTGTGTTTTGAACAGGCACTGGCTCCACTTCCGATGTAATCCCACAATAGATGTAGATCAAACTGTTAATAACTACCAAAACCTCCTTCCAAACATGGATCCAAATGCTCAAGGAGAAACAAACATACCCACACAAAGGCTAATGATGCTTTGGCAACACTGTTTTTGAAAATGTCCTGCCAATAAGGCCTTTTTGAATTGAATAAACAAGAGAGACACAGCGGCAATACTGTTTCATATTCTTGTTCACCTCAAACCCTGACAATTTGCCAATTTCTCTGACTGTTACATATTTAAAGAAAGGTTGCTTTCCAGAAAACCCAAATCAAACCATTAATTTCTTTCAGTGGCCTGGAGCAATGAATATGCACTTCTACATGCAGTAAGTCTCACCTCCAAATGGTCCAGAGTGCCGCAGTTCAGCTCCTTATTGGTGCCGACAGACCACTTCATACCAGACCTGTCTCGGCTCCTCTCCATGTGCTCTAAGTTAAGTTCCGATTTGATTTTAAGAACTTCTGGCAGGGCCTGTATATCTTTTCCACACACTGATGTCTAAAGGTGAGCGCACAACAGAATCCTGACAATCTTTTAAATCACTTCTCAAAACTTGTATTTATAGACCAGCAGCAGTGTGATGTGTTGTCTTTAATTCTTCTTTATTGTTGTTACTGTATGCCTTATCTTTATTTACTTGGGTTCTTTTGACGTTTTAAATCTTTATATACACATAGCCATTAGCTGCACAGTGTGTTTTCACCGCAAATTGTAAGCATTGCAAAGTACAGTATAAATTAAGTTATTTATAATTATTTATTGACTGAACTAGTCTTAACTGGGTTACACTCCTGTGGAGCAGGGAAGCTCAGATATAATCAGACACCAATTCAAACTTTCTATGCAGAACCTCCTGTTTAACAAGTCCAATAGAAAAGGACTAAGACAGGGCTATCAGAAAAACACACAGAGCGATGGCAGCTCACCATCAAGGCTTAGAAAATACCAAAGGAGCACAGTGGCTGATAATGCAAACCCTCACTGGGGTCTTTAGTAATCAAACATAATTATCCTTGTCACAGTGTTCTCAAACACAGTGATAATCACATTCCCATGCACGCTCTCGCTCTCTCACTCACACAGGCACACACACACTAATCCTGACAGCCTACATGGGGATCTTTCGATTGATTCGGTGGCAGAGTTGGTTGATTTTAGAGTAAATGTCCCACTCCTGAGACACCCTGCCCTCAACTGTCTCAGCTGCCCTTTGTGTGTCCTTTTTCCCTCTCATATCTCCCACTTCTGTCCTCCCCACTGTCTCTCCCTAGTGCTTTTTGTCACCTCCACTAATTTTATTCTCCCCTCATCACTTTCCATATCTAGTACACTGGTTGCGATGTCTTCCAGCTCTCTCACTGC
>JAVQJF010089218.1:0-77022 GCA_036023855.1 Gadopsis marmoratus
CCCCCCCCCCCCCCCCCCCCCCCCCCCCCCCCAAGAAGGTATAGAGACCTTGAGTTACTGCTTCCCCAATCTTTGATCTTACAAAAATCAAGGTGTAGTGGGAGTACATATATCAGAAATCAGTCAATTCAGTAAATAAAATCAATCATCAATAATAGGTTACCAGTCAGTCAACAGTTTTCTCATTGTGATGGATGACAACAAAAGTTTGATGGACAAATCAGTACCTGGTCTGGGAATGTGGTCTCCCTCAGCTCCAGGTCCTCCTCCGCGTAGGTAAGGATGGTCTTTAGAGAGCGACGCAGAAACTCCTCGTTAAAATTCTGAGATGTTCCCACCAGTGAGGACAGAGACATGGTCACTTGCATCTTCACTCTTGCAAAGTTCTGAAAGTGCATCCACAAAGAGAAGAAGGGTTTTAACAAATAATATTTTGTCAAGGCTACTGGCCTTCATGTGACAGATGTGGGCTGCGAAGGAAGTTCTGGAAATCTTTTTCAAAAAGGTCTGTGTGTGAATAGTCTGCCTGTGCTACAACAAAGGAAGTGATGCATTCACCAGTAATTTGGCCTAAATTGCATTTCTGATTGCAGTGTTTGGTTTTGGACTAAATTGGGTGATGTAAAGTGAAAGAAAAATAGGAATGAACAAGAATATAGCCGAGAACTGGCCAACCAGCAGTAAGTATTAGTTCCTCATAATAGCTGATTTTATTATAGTAGCACTGCTTTTTAAAGTAATCAGACCATCTGTTCTCTGAATAACAAGGGCCTGCAAAGCACATGGCTTCACAGAGGTCATTTCTGGAGGCAACACTACTTTCATCTTTCACCACTGATACGTTGTAGTAGCTCTATGAAAGCTACATTCCAGGGGTTCATTAACATTTAAATCCCTTCACACATGAGCAAATGTTGCTATCGAACTAATGCAACATTTTGGGTTGTAAGCCTTTAGTTTTTCAGTTGTACTTACATTGCCGATCTCAAAGTTTTGCCTCATGAGGAGGTAGAGGGAGGCGCTGGCATGGGCCCTGATGGTGCTTATGCTGCTGCTGCAGCTCCTCAACAATCGCAAACACAGGTCAGCACACTGCTCAGTTTCCTCCTCGAACAGCAGTTCAGGAAACTACACAGGCAGAGAGAAAAACACCCAAATTGACACAATGCTATAAATATAATAATAGTCCTGGAAGAAATTGCTGGGATGACCTGAAAATAAGCACTTTAATAAAAGTTCAGTAGTTTAACCTTAGACACCAGTGCCCTCTGTGTGGCAAAACAATGCTGGAGGTAGAGGGCGCTCTGATTGCAGGCCATGCTGTGGAGCAACACCTTCAGCACCCCGCCCAGGATACTCTCCTTCGACTCTGTCACTGATACCGTCTGGAGAAAGAGGGACAAATACGCAGTTGTTATAGGAGCGTTTCAGGGTTTATGTATGCTTAAGTATAAGACCTCATAACTAAATGATTTCAGTGCTTTTGAGTGTTTACATTCTGCACGGGTAAATGTAGAAAGGACTGTTCACTCGCATACCTGTACAATGATCTCCAGAGTATCAAGAATAATTATATTGGCCTCTGTCGCAAGGTTACCATCAATAAGTGCTTCATGTTCCAGCTCTGCTCTGGTCCTACAATCAAGAAACCAGAAAACAGCATCACAAAATGATTGCCGATTCCCAAATTGCAACGTTAGTGATGCACCCTTGAATAGTGCATGAGCTTCTGGTCACTACATTCAAGCCATTGTTCATGAATCTTGTGTTGAAGAAAATGGTATATGCTGATTGGAACCTCAGCCAAGTATTGCTGAAATATTATATACTCACGCAACAACAGCACAATATTTGGAAAATGTTTTGTCTATCCGGAATTAGATTATGCTGCAAGATGTCACTTAACCTGACCTCAAACAATTCAAATGACCCACAGAAACAATGCATGCTGCTCCACATGTAGACAGTTAGTCCAAACCTATAACTTCCATCACCAGAGGGTCAAGCGGTTTAAAAGGCATTATTAAGAATGCTGTTCTTCACTATTAAGTAAATGAACAGCTAAGCAATCCATTCCTGCTCTACAGACAGTGTACCCTAGTACACTAGGGCTAAATGTTTTGTATGTGCATACATATGAATCCATAACAGGGCTGGCTTTTAGTTATAATTCGTCTGATTTTTAAATCATTCAGAAGGACAATCAAAGAATATATGACAAATGAGATCTATTGCTATATCTAGTTTTTTGCTGCAACAATGACCAGGGAGACACACGAGTCAGAACCCCAAAACAAAAGGCACATTGGTTAAAAGGCCAAACAGAGCCACAGCAACCACTACCAATCCTGAGACAGACATTGTTACCAGGACAGCGGGACTGATAGAATCGGGGGGGGGGTTCAATGGGGGATTAGAACCAGGACCAGGCTGTCTCTGTTGGTGCATTCATGTGCATTTGTGAGCTTACAAAGTCAAAAGATACAAGAAATGAATCATGACATGGATTAAATAATTAACCAACAGTAAATTAATTAGCAAATCATGACTTGCTCAAAGTCAAGGTAATCAGGAAATAATCTAATACAAACAAAAAAATTGATTTTGTGTCCATTTCAACTGTCTAACTGCCCACAAGCATGTGAATACACCATAAATGAGGAACTAAAGCAGCAGGGGGGGAATTCAAAGGAGCACACACAAATGTGGATCATACAATACCTGACTGATCTGTGACTCCTACATAAACACACAGCAACGTGAGAGAACAAAAGTAAATGAATATAAAACAAAGGATGGAGCTGAATTTACAAAAGAACAGACAAAAATGTAATTAAATACATGGCAGTGTATCTTTTGTCACCATTTGACAAAAGTGAGTACAAATGTGAGTACAGCTCACATTGTGACAATATAGAAATTGAAGCTTTATTAAAGAGTGCATGCAACACAGATAAGTCTGATTCTGTTCCTATTTAAATGAAGCAAGCATATGGACAATAACAACAAAAATTGAATGGGCTTTGGCAGAGATTGTGATGTTTGTATTTATAAATGAACTTTAGCAGTGATATCCTGATAAGGGGATTAAAAGATGACCATTTTCACTTATTGCACACTTTTATTTTATACATAATGTATTGGTTTATGCTTCTAAATAACTGATTCTAAGGATAGAAAATAAGCACAGTTGAAGATTCAAAGTGGGGATGGACATGTCATACGCATTTTTGGATTATGTTGTACACCTCATTTATGCACACAATGATGTGTGCAATCTGTGTGTGGGTGTTCCTCCAGAGAACAAAAAAAAATAAAAAATGACAACACAGATCGGTGAATAATCAGCTTGGGGTGTCTTGGAAGTATCTTTTAGGTTTTTCTGTGACATAAAATAAAAATTAGGAAAGTGGATGAAGTGTTAAAAAGAGCGTACTTGTCCATCTTTTCACTGTTTTGTCTCCAGTGGGTCATGTCCTTCCTCCATCGAAGGTTCTCCTGACTGCCAAAAGCGCTGCCAGATGGACTCCGCTCTTAAAAGGTGGAGAAAGGATTATTTACTTTTTTATTGGTTCTGAAAGAGGGCGTGTGTACACAGTAAAACGTGACTGGCTTTGGCCGAATGGCTGTAGCTGCATCTCTGGTACTATGAAAAGGCACAGATGTATGCGTGTGTTCTCTATATATCTATGTGTGCAGGGTGAAAAGCGGGATATACTCATTTATTGTGGTCTCTATTTGCAGTGTTTGCTAAGCCACACAATCTTTCCTTGGTTTGGAATTTCCTGTTACAGCCTTGCTTTGCATTTGTTCATGTGCGGTTCTACTTGCATCTGTGTGTGCTCCCAAGATATGCAGTTGTGTGACTGCATTTGTGAGCATGTGCCAAAACATGTTCCCCCACCTAGCTGTCCCCGGCTGCGTCGCACCATCTCCTGTCTGGCCCCGATGCTGCCCAGTATGGCCTCCTCCAGCTTGGCCTTCATGTCTTTGGACTTCTTAAATGTCAGGCTGTTCATTCGTTCAAACGCCTTCTTCCCCTGCATGGTAAATACAACATGGGCCTTGATCCATGAGGCACAGGATGAGTGGACGAACAGAAAACACAGCGGGGGACGTTATTTGCAGCACAGAAGAGCAGGTTAGTAGCATGACAGCACAAGCACAAAAAAGCAACCAGCACAAAGATAGCATAAGAGCTTGAAATACACAAAAAGAAATAGATGACTATAGCATAGAAAGCAGCAACTTGGCTGCTTTTATTTTATCACCACATCCAGTAGCCAAAGCATATTTAACTGCAGAGAAGTTCTGTAGCAAGGATAGTACATAATGTATCATCGAGATTTAAAACAAAGTGTGAGCATATTCAAATTGACTTCCTTCACTTATATAGTGCTTTGGAACCAATAAGGTTGAATGTTACAGATTGGTCTATGTATATATATATGTATATATATATATATATATATATATGTGAGCACATGTGAAAATTCCACTGCAAAGCATAACTCTGAGTTATGTTTGAGATCCTCTTTGTTTTCTATACATTAACATTTGTAACATTGTTTTTCTATATACTAAACATTAACATTTTGCTGGTTACAACTTTCTATTTGTTGCCGCCACGTAGGATGGCTGATACGAGTATACCGTTTCATTCAGAAATATTACAATCAGTCCAAAAGATTCCATATTTGTTGGACATAAATGTACAAGAAGCCCTGTACAAGCCCTCTGTGTGTCCTTGCCCACACTAACAGTGGTTAATCAGCCTGACTTATCAGTGAGTGTATTCACTGTCGATGTTACCTTGTACTCGAAGCAGGAGACGCAGAGGTATAGGAGATCCAGCAGGCGGTTGAGCTGGGACACCGACAGGTCTGTGAACCACTTCTGTAACACCAGCTCGTCAGCATTCTTTAACACCCACAGCAGACAGATGAGCAGACTACGACTTGACTCGGCCGAGAAGCTACCATGCTGACGACTCGCCTGGAGAGATGGACCAGTAGGAATCAACGGAATGAATAAAGAAAACACAAAAAGGATAAAAAGAATACAAAAGAGGTATAAGAAACGACAGCCTCGTGTTTGTTTAAGAGCAATGTGTGTGTAGGACGGTTCAATTAACGGCTTATTGTTATGGTCACAAACAGGGAGTTACCTGCGAGTTGAGCATGAAGCTGCTTGGTCGGGACATTGGGGAGGCGGTGGAGGTGCCTGCTATTGCCATTGCGACAGTCTGGCTAATCATTCCGTTACCCTCTCCCTCTGCCTCTTCTCCGCTGCCGACCATCGCGGCCCCCTGGGGACCACCTGGCCGACCCCACTGGTTATGGGACTCTATAGACACAAAAAGGAGAGAGAGAAATTAACCGTTAATCTAAGTGAAAATGTACGTGGTTTTAATCAAGACAAAAAGAGTAGGGTTCAAAAATGACTGAAAAGGAAAACCTCTATAGACACTGCTTATAAAAATGTGACTGTAGCTGTTTGTTTGCCCTGTCTGTAGTCTAAGTAAAACTAGAACCGGTCTCATAAAATAGGCCAAATCTAATTCAGACCAAACTTTATACCATGAGCTTAACTGACTCTGGACCTACTGCTAATATTCAGACATTTATGAATGGGTCATTTAAATACAAGCTAGGGATGGTAGGTTCACTAGGGTAGGGTGCTAAGATAAAATAAAATCATCATCATCATCCATACTGCTTATCCCGAAGGGTCGCGGGGGGGGGCTGGAGCCAATCTCAGCTAACAGCTCAAATAAAATCATTATTTACTTATTTATTAATGCTTTATTTATTAATGCTGATTTAATAAATTTGCAGTGTTACAGCAGCCAAGGGGATGGCACAAAAGCAAGATGCATCAGTAAAAAGCCAGATATAATAAATAAGTAAACAGACTGAATGGTTACATTTACAGGATTTAAAAAGGAAAGAAAAAAAATGTGAGAGACATGAACTGAGGCTAGCAAACAGCTGGTACATTAATGTTAGGGTGCAACATCCATTGCAGGTCAAATGATAACCTTTTGAGCTCCAAATGATATGGTATTTATCAGAGTGCTGCTGAGTGGACAGTGGGTCGAGAACAGTTGGATATGACAACAAACACATTTTACTGTATGTTCAAGTAGCTCTAGTAGCAGTAGTTTACCTGTAAAGTCATGGAGCTGTGGTAGTGTTTCCATGACGATGCCAATGAGAGGCAGGTAAAGCATGGCGACTCGGGCTTTGACCTCAGGATCGGCGTAGCGTGGGTCAGAGTCATGGCTGGACAGGAGGTTATGAACAACACTCACTACTTTCTTATGTAGGCCAAACATCCTACAGTGAAAAAAGTAAAAAACAAAAAGAAAGAAACAGAGAGGTAATGTAAGTGTGAAAAGCATAATGGGTGAGAGAACAAGAAACCGTACTCACATTAAGACAATACTGCATAACCATAACTCATCCCCATGCTTGTGTTGTTAACAGATGCAGAGGCTCTAACCTAACAATATAACTTTCCTTTCTCTACAATATGTGGCAATTTATTGGTAGACACACAGACACAATGACACCCATCCATAGAGATGACACGTGAGGACCTTCCATTATAATTCCTTAATCCCTGACCCATCAAGTTGCCCTCACTCAGACATAAACTCTTCATAAAACCATCTTTATAAGTGTAGGAAGTGTGCATCCAGAGCATACTAACCCCTCATTGTCTGGGTCCAGTATTACAGACAGTTCAGATAGTACCAGTCCAGCCAGATAGTGTTGCTCTCTGAAGGGGATGGACAGCTCAAACATGTTGGCTATCTTTTGGTCCTGTACATGTGTGGAGAACCCAGAGCTCTGTGGGAGAGGAGAGAAGAATAGAGAACATCCACACAAGAAAGACCATTCATATTTTAACTTATGACTCTGGCTGTAAATGAAGCAAATATTTTTTCTGTGATTTCTAAAGTATCTTCATGTTAAGGAGTGGTGACATATTGTCTTGTCAGCTCATAAATTAAGTGTTTTTGATTGGACTTGCTTCATACTTGCTGAAACTTTTTAAGTTACTAAATTTGCAGAAATGCTAGGTATAAGCCTATAAGCCCATGGTCAGTTGGGAAATCAGTGTAATTTGTTTCGTTAGTGTAGGGCTATATCACAGGGCGGGTGTCTACATGCTTTCAGGTGTTAACAGCAGTTTTTGTCTGACCTGTGAAGTTGCTGAAGACACAGAGGGGGAAGGCGAGGCTGGCGGGGTGAGCAGACTGCAAGGCAAGTTGAGGGTGACGTAGTGCTCGTGGCTGCAAACGATTCTCAAGAAATCAAGCCTCAAAGACTCCAGGGTTGGGTTCTGCAGAGCATAAAGCTTTGTGGACACCTGGGGGGAGGAAACAGTACACATCAATGTATATTTTTTAAAGAAAATACTTAGCATCAATCTTGAACTGGATCACAAGACCCAGCATGAAAGGTATGCTTCACAGCACCAGAAAATAGAAAAATAGGACAATATCGGGCAGTAGCTTCCAAAAAATACCGATAACAAAAGAGGATCTTAATTCCTTTAGAGAAGTCATATTGTAGATGAAAGTTACTCAGCCATTTAGGTCTGCATTCTCTTCAATCATACTAAACCTGCTAAAATTCTATTATTATTATATAAAAAAGCAGTAATACAGCTGTAATAAAATGTATAACATATTTGAAAATCTAAATAAGGCATTTTACCTGTTTCCAGTATGCCCTGATAAGGGTGAAGACGAAGCCTCGGTCCATGACTGACAGCAGATCGTTGAGGAAGAAGGCCAGACTAGTGTTTAGTCTCTCCACCAACTCTAGGTCCTGATTGGATTAGATACACGTCTTAAAAGGTTTCCGGCGTTGGCAATTTGAACGCGATTTCTGCTTTATTACATGGTATAAAGTCAATTGAACAAAAAAAGGATGATGGGACTTCCCTTGTGGCCTCAAGCATCTTGTGCCACATTATGAAAGCCAAAGGCATACACAGAGTTTAAACAAGATTGTATAGTACAACCTGTTTTCATATAATTTTAAAAAGACCAAATTTATATATTCCCTGACTTCCCTTGTACACACTCCACTTTATGTCTCCAAACAGCCTCATATTCCACACATTGCATGCCCAGTGGGACCCTGTAATACCAGGGAACACTTCTCCAGGCTGTTACTTACCTTCTGGAACCGAGACACAATATCTCCAACGATGGTGCTAACCAGGGCTGTGATGTCATCCATGAAGCGTTCTGGAAAACGGTTCTTCCTGGGTGACTCTAAGCGGTCAGTGAAGTACAGGTGGTGGATAATGCTCTTCACCTGTGGTGAAGTTAATTGGGATAAAACACAAGATATTGTCCTGAAAAAAGTACTGCACTGCGAGGACTGATGACATATTAAGGAGGCAAATCCAGTTGAGTCAAAATGTTCTTTCCTACCATGAGTTCAAAGAAAAACCAGGCCTGTTGCAGAGCGCCCTCCCTGACGCTTCCACTGCTCACCACCCACTGGAGCGCCAACTCCTCATGGAACAGCTGAGTAGAACACGAACGTAGAAAACAAAACAAATAAGTGGAGAGGGAGGGACATCGAAAGAGAGGCAATAAAGCCAGACAGGGAGAATGTGAGGCACCAAGAAGTATCACAGTCCATCTTAAATTAAAATATACCTAGGTCTGCATGTGGTGGACAGATTATACAGTAAATATATGATTAACTGGATTCCCAAGTGTATTTACTTAATGGGGGATATGAAATTAAACTTTAGTTAACAATGATTAGCAATTCTAACACTGTCCATATAAAAGAAAAATACAGTCCAGTAGAGCTTCTGTGCCCCAACACTGAAAATTGATTAGATTAAAAGACAAAGTGACGTTTAAACAAAAAACATATATAACGTATATATACAGGGTTCATTAAGGGTTACCAACTCCAAACACTCTAAACAAATACATTAAAGCTTAAAAATAATCATAATATAATTTACAGTTGTGTGCAACAATTTTAACTTTTGTGAAATTATATCACCATGCAAATTATGGTATTTCAAAATGCATCTTCCTGATATTGGTATAAATGGCTGAAGTGAAAATAACTTCCCATGTGCATGGAGAGAAGAATGTATTCCCTTTTATTTCTTCTTAGTATTATGTGTCAATAAGTTGAATTTGTTTAGGTGCGTGATTTTATGCAGAACCAACATCCAACAGTCTGGCTAGCATGCCGACTCTTGTCCAGAGTCTGGCAAGTCTTCCTTAAGTGTGTTGACATATTCTATAGATTAGGAATGGGCAGGAGCTGATTGATATCCAAAATGTGAATCTGATGATCATAATCTATACATTACTTAAGTGCTACCTATAGAAATGACACATTTGAATAATCTCTTTTAAATGTTATGAGTGTATTTATTACAACATAATTTTTACACCTGTAAAGTAGTCAGTATTGACAACTGAGTTTTGTGCAATATAAACAACTGCGCAAACAGATCTTGTGTTAAGAATTTCTTGGGGAAACTACTTCTTTACTATAAAGTTTACAGCAGATTGCTGATGGCTACCTAACTAACCACACATTTGTATTTTTGGTACAATATTTCTTATAGTCCTAGTAAACTGACTGGAGGACAAACTGTGTTGCACTTTCTAAAATGAAAACTAAACATATATGCACTGAGTGAATAGTGCACAATGAAAGGATACTTCCCAGACTTACTTAGCCAGTGTTAGCCAGACTACAATCAGCATTCATGTCACATCAAAAACTCCTCGACACATTCAGAACAAGAGGCATAACGGTGACATTCAGCATTCAACAAGACTCCACAACCACCAAATACGACATTAACCAATCCAGAGGCACACATCCACAGACAAGACAGGTGAGGAGGCGAATAAAGAGGTGGGCGGTGTTGGCTCCTCCCCCAGTGCAAGTGGCTCTACCTTTTTTGTGGGCAACCGTCCTGTTAAAGTTTGCAAGAAACTGGCGCTCTCAGTGTGCGAAGACATGCGATTGCCACAGCGCTCCATGGCCTATGGGTGGAATGAATGGAACGGTGACAATAAGGTTAGTGGAGGAGCAACGGGAGCGTGGGGTTGCACCTTTTTCCTGAGCACACAGGGAAAATGTGTCTGCTGGGTCTCACACACACATATATATGCACACTATACACTTTTGTGATCTGTTACACACACTTGTCACGCATGAAGACAAAACGATTAGACACAGGACAGGGCCACGACCCGTAAGTGTACAGTCTGATACATCGGTAATCTGAGTTAAAGGAGGGATGCAAAATGGCCGCATTGTATTGGTTTTCTTTTACCCGGTGTTATTGCTAATTTCCATTCTGCATCCCTTCAGGTGAACACAAAACTTCAGAGATGTAATATGACGTAAGGGAAAAAAACATTCCACAGTATAAAAATATACTATTATTGGTAGTAGAGTAACAATGTTCCATCCCAAGTAAAATGCTGATAATAAACATTCTATATCAATGTTGGCACAATTAATTTAACATTGTAATCTAGCTATGATTTTATGGTTGCAATATGCAAATTTGTTTCTCTTGATATTCACAATATTTTATGTGGAAATGAGTGACAAACACAGGCTTATGTCATGACAACTTAAAATGGCATAACATCACATGGAGACGGAAAGTGAAGCTGACAAAAGACCTCACGCATGTAGACAAACACACACACACACACACACACACACACTCACAGCTATACCATGCTCCAGTGACAAAGTTAATGCTATTTAGGGTTAGTAGAAAGTCATGCAGGGATACTATCTGAGAGTGGAGGTGATTAGTTTAAAGCAGAGAGAGTGAACAACTGTGTTAGAAGCAGAAAGGAGAACTAATAGATGAAATAAAAACATGAACAAAGTCTACTCTGCTGATGAAGATGAGTTCCAACACTACTCTTTTTCTCTACTACTCTAACAATCCTTTGTGATATATTCACACACAAAAATGTCACAGTATGTCTTTGTTTTGGGTTAAGCAATAACCAACCACTGTAAACCCAAAAGGGCAGGCTAGCTTGACACTACGTCCAAGGAATTGCTGCCATGAATAACTCTGGTAAACTGGCACTGAAATATTTGGATTTAGACTTCAACCATGTGTGATGCAAGTACTGAGAAAAAGGGAGGTGTTAGACGTGATAAGTAAAGAAGGGTGACACTTGAGACTCTAGCATGAGAGATAGAGGGTCATGGAGGCGGCTGTGACTCCCATGTATGGGATCATGGGAGGCTTGTGATTTAAAGTTTACTAGAATACTGTAATATTCTGAAGTTTTGGTCCTTAATGTCTTTGTGTTACACTAGTCACATTAAATATGTGTTAGAAATCTCTGTAGTTACTTATTCAACTGAGCAATCAGAAATCATGTGACTAAAAACCTCAGAAAGCAGTTTCACGAAAGGAGTCTATAAATGAAAGCTGTGATCATGACAAAAGAAAGTAAAACTGTAAACCTTAAAATGCTAATTTACTTCATTAACTCTGGCAAAGTACATACATAAACCAAAACTCCAAATATCCCAGTATCCCTTCAAGGTGAATAGGGTGAGTTGTTTTTGCAGTGAGGCAACGTGGAGGACGCGGCATTCATAAAACCACCTGCATGGTTTCTGGAGCGGACCCAGGGCTGGATCCCCAGGGGGCACTCTTACAGCCCATGGTGTGCACCCAGGAGTTGGAGCGGTCTAAGCCCTAGGTGTGCCAGGGTCAAAGGACACAAGGCAGACAGGAAGCAAGGGAATGAGCGAGCAGCACGGAGGAAGGAGGAGGGAAGGAATAATGACAGGTTAAAGAAGTTCAGAGGTCAGGACTGCTGGAAGATGCCAAGGGACCAAAAGAGGTTAGCTGTCATTGAATTAAAAATCCAAATCATCAACACAGAGGAGCAAAGCACATAGGTTCTCTCTCTCCCTTTCTCTGTGTCAGAAATAACTTCCCCTCCCTCAGAGACAAGAGAAGAAAGGTTTAGTTAAGTATTAGCAGCAACGGGAACATTCATCAAATAAGGGGCTGCATTCACTCGCTGCTCAGGTACATTTGGGTTAAATAAATAAAGTTTGAAGTGGGAAATCACCAATTATACAAGACAAAATGCATGACAACACATCAATTCAATGAAATAAAAAAAAGAAGACCAGTAGAGACTGACAAGACTAAGCTATTCTTAATGTCTTCCCAAGATATATGACTATTGAAACAATGCACTGTTGTATCTTCTTGACAGCACGTGATTTCTGATGTGACTGTAAACTAAATGTCTCTCATGCCTTTCACAACCTGCACACTGTGTATATGTGTCAGGTTGCTGTTACAGCGGTTACAGAGATAAGATGTCCAATCTTATGTTTACACAACGGCTATACAGTTTACATAGTAATAAAATAGTCCCCTGAGTCCCTGTGGACATGCAAGGCCTTGATGTGGGTTAAAAACTATACATTCACCTTGATATTGGACATCCACGTGCAGTGTGGACAAGCCAAATATTGTAACATGACTATCTACCACATGGAACATTTTGAGTTTAAGCCCCTTTTTTATGCCTTGAACTCTAAAAGCACTGAGATAAAAGAAGTTATAGGCTCATGAATAACCTTACCTTGCTGCCAATGATGGCGCGAACCTCATCGTCAGGAGAGGTGGGTGTCCCGGAGATGTCAGGGTTACTGTTGCTAAGGCTACGGGAGCGGTTGAGGTTGAGGCTGGCTGGTCGAACAGCTGAGCGAGCCATGGTGGCATAGTGAACGGAACCTCCCAACCCTCCCGGGCCTGAGAGAACACACAGAGGAAGGAAAATGGGACAACTGGGATGTGATGGGAATAACTACTTCTACCAAGCCATTTTAAGTCCACTGACATGATGGTTGCATGTTAACTCTGCTCCAAATGCCCACATTTAAATTTGTACCAACACTGTCTTTTATCAAAAAGCTAATACACCCCCTTCATCTTGCATGCGATGAACAGACAGGTAAGTAGCTCATAAACATATTTATTCATAAATGATTAGCAGCCATTGTGTGTCTTGGCAGTGGATGTTTCATTAGCTCAGATGGGGCGATTGCAGGAAATAAATGTACCGCACGTGAAATGCACTTCCAAAAAGGAAAAGTGCTTGAAGAACCTACCGTAATGTCATTTTTATTTTAGGGGAACTACAACTGTACTTAGATTAACATGTACAGTGGTGAGCCATATCTACCTGTTAAGGATGAGTTGGGGTCTGTGTTGGGCAGGCAGAAGACAAAATGGATGTGGGTGGAAAAAAGCAAAGAATAAAAAGAAATAGAAGAAAAATTATGGCAGGTAGATTTGATAATAGAAACCCAGTGATGGCGAGTTGGGGGTAGGACGAAGTTAACTTAAAAGGAGAAAACAGAAAAACAGGTATAGAATAAAGAAAAATGTGAGGTGGTTGACTGTATTGATAGTAAAATACCTGGGGAGGGTGAGTTGGGGTCAGTGCTGGGCAAGCGGAAGACATAGTGGATGTAAGAGGACAGGAGGCCGTTGCGGCCATGCATGTCCTGGCTGGTGTCCAGGTACTTATGAAGCCGGTTCACTATGGATGCCATGACCTCGAAGGACGCCTGGCCCAGATTCACTGTACATACAAGCACACACGTGTGCAAAAAATGCAGACATGGAAAAACAGCAGTGCAGATACACAAGATAAGACATCCAAAAAGATTTCAAACACACGGCAAGACATCTTTTCTCCCAAATACCGGTTACACAAATACATTTGGAATTGTAATGATTCAGATGGCTGTTTACTTCAGGAGTTTTGTTTCTTTTAGAGTCACAGTGACCTTTGCATGGTGTGAAAAATAATATTACAACAACGTTTATTCTAAGACTTCTGTGCTAGTGATGCTGTGCATATTAGAGAGAACTGTAAAACTGAATATGCGAGATGAACTATGGATTTTGCAATGCAGAGGTCGTCTCATATCGACATGATGCCCAGCTGAACCTCACTTGTGTAGTCGTCTTATTTTATTTCAAATCATTTGTTCATAGTAAAAAATAAATAATTTCATCCTATATTATATTGTCACACAGAATGTTGTATACAACACAAATCATATTAAATTAACATAATAAAACTTACACCGATCAGCCATAACATTATGACAGCGTGGGCACCCTAACCGGTTGTTCAGCAATTTGAGCTACAGTAGCTCTTCTGTTGGATCGGACCACAAGGGCCAACCTTCACTTCCCACGCGCATGACCCTGTCGTCGGTTCTCCCTCCTTGGACCACTTTTGGTAGGTACTGACCCCTACAGACCGGGAACACCCCACAAGAGCTGCAGGTTTGGAGATGCCCTGACCCAGTCATCTAGCCATCACTGTTTGGCCCTTGTCAAAGTCGCTCACATCCTTCCGCTTGCCCATTTTTTGTTTGTTTTTTTGTGTTCCACCTGTTGGTGGTCATAACGTTATGGCTGATCTGTGTATCAGCATCACTGATTCCCAAAATGTACAAAAAGACTCCTAGGACAAATACAATTTTTGTTCATATTGACATATTCCATTTTATAGCTTTGAGTGGTTGCACATGCAGTGGAGAACTGCGACTATGTATCAAATGACAAATTTAGGAGAACTTTAAACCTTATTTTATATTCAGCATCTCAGTAAACAAAATGTCCAATTGATACTTAACTCTACCAGGCAGATTTACCATCACCGCCAAACCGCTCTAAAATCAACGTGTGATCCCTGGCTTTTAAAGTTAAGTTTAATACAATATCATACCTATCTGTCCAGCAATGACTGGTGGTCGCACTACAAGCAACACCAGCTTGTCGAGTAGAAGGTGAAGGAATCGAACCACTGGCTCCAGCTGGGAAGAGTTGAGCGCCGCAATGCTGGACTTGAGCTCGGCCTCCAGGTTGTTCTCCATGATGCGCATGTCTCCTATCCTGACTGGGAACATGTGCTCATCCAGGGCGTGTACCAAGGCAAAGAACTTATCCAGGTACTGGTCCTGGAGAGGAAGCGTGGTAGAGGTGGGGGTGCAAAGGAGAGGAGAGAGTGAGAAATTTGTTGGCAAAACAAATGCAGGACATTTCAGGAATGGGGATACAGAAAGACATGGATGGTGAAAGAACAGAAGAGAAGAAGGGAGAGATGATAAAGATGAATGGGGAGAAAAGTGACCAAGCTTAGCGGGGGGGAAAAACACAAGTGTTACAAATAAAAGTAATGCTTGGATCTACTACTCTGTAAGTTGGCTCACCAAGTGGAAACCACAAAATGAGCATTACAAGAACACAGTAGAATCCAGCAAGTCTAATCTCCACCAGGCGCAGTGATGTATGAGCACATTAGTCCCAGTTAGGCTCCTAGGGACCACAGTCAAGGCCTCAGCACCCCAGCCGACGCAGAGATGGAGTAGACCCCAGTAAATTAGTAGCGAGGCGAGCTTCACCGACTAATGAACTGGTGCTGCGAAGGAATTACTGTCTAAATGTGAGAACACGTTTGTTTTCTTCATTGTAATTTAAATTTTAGATGATAGCCTGTGTGTGATTCTATGCCCACTGAGCAATAATTTTCATTCCTGAAAGGTTTTGGTAAAATAAGGTTTTAATTTCCCAGCAGCATTCTCCCTCAGCTCACATATATGCCGATGATACCCACAGGGAAGATGATACAGAGTAAGGTGGATGAGAGGTGATGAAGATGAATCCCCAAATCCCCCAAAACATTGTTCATAAAACTACAGTATTCAGTACTGTTACCTGTGTGTGTATGGTTGAAACAGTCACAACTTCCACATTAAATACTCCTCGATGGTTGTCCACCCACTTCATCCCTGGGAGAGGAACCTGAAGTATAATAATACCTGAGTAAATATGTGCTACACTGACCAAATGAGCATTTTACAAGTGCATGGTTGTCAACCACAACACTTACATCTGGTGAGAGAACAGAGTAGGATTGTGGTGGCTTTTCCAGAGACACAGGGAGACAGAAATGTCCCGTCCGCAGACGCCCATTCTGCAGCATGGGGATCCACTACAGAGAGAGGGGGAAAAAATAGATCACAAGAGAGGACAAAAAAACACACCGAGGACAACATTAAAATTCTACGTGTGTTGTTTAAAAGACAATGAGAAAGTAGATGCCTGTACGGAAGAAAGACTGTCCCTAACTGTGTGTAACACGCTTGTGAATGAGGAGGTCTACGTTCCCACCCATGCCTGCATGAACATAAATAGTGCAATAGTGAGAGTACCTGCAAGCATGTTAACAGCCTATGTGGTTATTGTAGCTGTAGCAATGACTGCTACCTACCGTGTATCCCACAGGGGTCTCCAGTGGTGTGTTCTGCTTCTGCTGGCAGCTGACATGGTAAAAGGTGAAAAGGATGTGGTGGTGGTCTGACAGGGAGGCAGGCAGCTTGATCTTGATTTCATCATGGAAGTCAGGGGATCTGTTAATAATACAAACTCTTCAGCACCAGTGTTACAAAGCTGCTTTACATTCAATAAATTGATATATTAGGAAAGACAGCCACCCAAAACACATTATTTTCCAAACGACGCAGACTGGTTAAGTCATATGGTTCAGGCTGCCATCTGAAGGGCATTCCACTTAAACCATATAATTCTAATTATAGCCACATTGACTATGGATCTCCCACTGCCTGGACACACTATATAACCAAAACAATGTGTCACTTTAGACAAAGCTTCTGCTAATGGGTAATAGTTCAATTGTTACCCATTAAAAGTGTCGCATCAAGGCTACGAGGGTGCAGCTACTTTTCTCTACCGATTGCTTGCTATGTGGTCGATGCCCCCTCAGTACTGATGTGCACAGCACAGAACACATTTTTGAATCTGAAACAAGTTAGTCATAAATATCTATAATGTCCTCCAAATGCTTCCCTAGAGGATATGTTTATTATTATTTTATATGACTCGTTCGGGAAAGAATGGTTTGCTCCATGCTTTCAAATTCTGGCTAGACACAGGCTTACATACTAGCTATGGATATGCACTTTGTACATTTTCATCCATTCGTGTACAAATATGCAAATCAGTTGAAATCTCCATATATTGTATTTCCAGCCAAGTTTATTTATGACTTGGGAATCTTTGTATGAAGACATAGCTAGGGGTTCATAGTTGGAAGTCAAGTCATCTAAAAAAAAAAAAGAAAAGAACATACACAACACATCATAATTCACTTCAGGTAAATTCTTTATAGTTCCCCAGGAGGAAACGTTGTCTGCAAGCCAATGCCCAGAGGCCAACAACCCTGACTACAGCAGCACATCAACAAACCCACTAGAATCGTCTTAAGGCTGGAAATGACCAAAACTGCTTTAAAAAAAAGTGTCACAGAATGGCTATAATTTCTCATGGGAACAAACACCTTGGTTATAGACCAGGAAAAAACAGCACTAGGGAAAGACAATGGGTTGTTGGCCAACAGCAGGTAAAAGCCCAACGGTGGAAGATTTCCAGGCAACAAAACGTTTCTTATAAAAAGAGTTGTTTTCTTTCCCTGTCATTTGGTTTTCTTCATATGTTCCTTTAACAGCTTTGACAAGAGAAATATTGTGGCATTTCTGAGTCAAATGCAGACTGTAATTGACCATTACCTAGAAGCACTTCTAAGGGCTGGATTAAATCCTGCTGCTTGATTGCCCTGGTCACAGAGGTACATTATTCACAGGTCGATTAATTTTAGCCTTGAACGTGTGACCCTGGAAGACAAATGACAAACCAAAGGATGTCGTAAAAAAAAAAAAAAAAACACCTAATAGCAGCCATAAAATATTAGAGACTCTTATGTAGAGCTAGAAGAAACCTGTGCCCAGGACACCACTTGACAATATCCAGAAGGTTGACTAAACCCATTCCTTAATGAATGCCATCAAAGGTAGGGTAATGAAGAGTAGATGAGAATATTTGTGACTTTAATTTTCAATTGACCAGCCTCATGACTCAGATCATGAGTACAAATTAGTCAATTATTTTTAGACCTCACAGTGTACATGGCATTGCCAAAGAGAGGTCATCACATATGTCATATAGAAATGATGGTAACTACTGGATTGAATGAAAATATGTTATTGCTATACAGCTTTAGGTCAAAATGTTTGGATCTAGTTTTACCTACGTTTCATCACCACCCTATCAATCACCACTCTATAGAACAAAAGACAAATAACTTACCTGTTATGGTACACCACAGCAGTGTAGGCTTCTTTAGCAAAATCTGCACAGCTGGACTTCCCAAATATCACCTGGGGGATTCAAATTAAAAGATCATTTTCAGATGAAGCCATGTTAGAATGAATTATGACTATTTGTCAACATATATTTACCCAGAGTTATTTGGGCACATGTACACAGCTGTAGAATGATGCAGTTCTGTTACATTGCACAGCTTTGCCATATAACCACAGTTTCACCAAATGCCACTACACTGGACCAAATGTCTTCACTTAACCATCAAATGGTAATAGTCATTAGTTGTCATCATAACAACTGAGATGGCTGACATGATGAAGATGAATTCAAAAACAACATTTTTCTTAGAACATCTCATCATGGCGTACCGGCATTGCATTGTTTGGATCCTCTCCATTCATAAACTGCACTTTGACCGTGATGTTGCGAGCAGAGCCTTGGCGGTTGGCAAAGTTAAGACTCTGCGGGTTCACATACAGCAGATTCCTAAAGGGCCACAGGCACAAACACAGAGAAAACAAGGAACATCGCAATTTATGTAATTTAAGTAACTGCGACAAAGAAGTATGACAATCTATAAAACTCGAGAAAATGGTTAACACAAAAAGAAGGCATCTGAAGTAAAACATAATGTTTCCAAAGTACAACATGAGCGCAAAAACTCGAACATAAATCTAGAGTTATATGGCTTCAATTAATAACCATTTTGGAAATAAACAAGTGAGTTTAACGTCCATAGTAACTTATAAGAAAGTACAAGATAACCTTAATAAGAATATATATTTCCCTTCAACTCTTACTCCGATATCTTTTGTTTTGTGTTTGGAATCTTTGAAGCAGATTCCAAACACTGATGGACTTTGACTCACTGGTCTAAAAATATTTCAGAGGTGTCAGGCCGATAACATTAAAGAAAAAATATTTGTATGATCTTTTTTATTTTTTTAAATTACAGGACTGTTTACAACACTGGCTAGTAGACTGTTGGGAGGGAGGAGGGCGGTCCCACAATAGGAAGTGCTAAGTAACCTGGGATCAGCTGACAAACCGCAATGATGTAGTCAAGTCTGTGGGGGGTGGCTCCACAGAGACCACAGCTGGGACCACAACTGACAAGGAAGCGTGGGAATCGCTCTGCTCTGATGTTTTGAATTTTATTCATTCCCTTCTTCCGTTATCCTCCATCTAGCATGTCCTAACAAACAGAATGGCAGTTTTAAAGCAGGTTGTTGAATTTGAACTGAAATAGACCCCAAGATGACTTTGCTGTGGCAAATCTGCAATACCCACGTAAGCACAAACCACTGATTGGTCAGTTCTTCTCATCAGATTACACTCAGTTAATCAGTACACATGAATACTGTGAAAGCAAACTCTACAGGTCTCCCAATATACTCCCAACTGTCAGACAACCTTCTCCATTTTGAGCCCAGAGGCTACACAAGGGAACAAAGTCAGTGTTTACTGAATCTAAACATAGATATGCTAGGTGACAGTCATTCTCTCGTTATTCAGAGCATGCAGCAAAGAAATGTTAAATAAATAACAAGTCTGCTTTTTAAAAGCAATGTTGGAGAATTCCAAATCTTAAAAAAAGGTGCTGACAGTAACGTACCCCAAAAAAAAAAAAAAAAAAAAAGTTTACATCTCTGTGAAAACTTTACTCATGGTCCAATCTATTCATCACAAATTCTATGAACAGTTAATTTTACATCTTTCATCCTGAACAAATTAATGGATGTGAATATTACATCCATAATTATGAGGCCACTTGATAGCGAGCTACAACTACTGGATTACATCCCACCAGCACCAGACATCAGTTTCAAGAGGCAACCCCATCTCCAGTTTTACACAGATTTAGCACATATTCCAAATCAATATGGTGGGGAAAAACAAATCATGGAATAAACTGAGAAATTTAGTGAGATGTAGTTAGAATTGAAAATTATCTTGAATGAGCAAATCTTACACCATCCCTAAATTGAGTTTAATTTAATCCTTCTTGGTCAACCCAGCCCCTAGTCTGTTTCTCAAAAGTAGAGAAACACACTGATTAACAACGGATGGGTCCTCTCAACCAGAGGCAAACATACAGCAAGAGGTGATCAGTGCATACATTTACAATTTATAGAAAAATAGGTACAACAAGAATCTCTCAGGAATGATTAATACTATGCACCATAAGAATCATTATAGCTACAGATGCAGCAGTATAGACAATTAAAAATTATAATCAAATTAAAATGCCAGACTTAACCCTTCCACAAAACAAACATGGCAGTGGACAGTGAACATACCATTATTTACACTGACTGCTGAGGTGGTTCAGTGCAATGTTTGTAATTTGTCGACAGAAAATTCCAATGCAAATTTGAACTTGGGCACGAACATGTCAGCTCCACAGAGAAAGGCCCCAGGAGGCCAGGGGAGGTTCAAACTCTTAACCCTTTTGCTGTTAAGCCACTGTGCTAACCACTGTGCTGGCATAAAGGATACTGAATATCATTACCGGCTTTATGCTTATCAAGCTAATTCCTGGCACATTCGCTCAAGCTGTGGCCACATTTGTCTTCTCCATAGGACCCTTTCTGCTCTGTTCATAGGAGAAAAAAGTAGCAGTCCTTCATTGCCGAGAAGTAATCCATCCCTATATACACAAATTACTAGAGAAAGCTCATTAAGATGCGTGGTATTTTAAGGTGCACTATAACAGTGTAACAGTGAGTGCAAAAATGGAAATAAAATTTCCATTTGAAACCAAAGCTACTAGAGGCAATCAGCAAAATATGCCAGTATTTTCTGCAATGTGACAATGAAATTTTCATAAGAATCCTTTACCATACAAATTGACTGATCAGCTCACCAATGAAAATATACTTTAAAAACAATAATAAATAGTAAAACTCCATAGAGGTTGCAAACAGGACATTATCAATTCATACATGTATAATATCAATTTTAAGCTTTGATTAGGCAAAAAATGCAATGCCCGTATGACATAGCAGTTATTTGGAAAGCCTTTTTCACACCACATAACAAGAGGATTTTACTTTCGAGTTTTGGAACCACACAGCATGGAGTGCCAAAAGTATAAATATTTATATTCCAATTAAATACTACACCAAGACATTTCACTGATTAGTTCCTCCCCCCTCTCTAGCTGAGGGTGGACATATTTCACCAACAGTGCAAGTCTGCATTAAACAACTTACTAAGAATTTCCCATAAAGATTGTTTTTTTACGACAGGACTCGGTGCACAAGAATGATCCTTTAAAAGCTGCAAGCTAATCAGTAAACCATATATTCCCCACTTCATGTCTGGTGGCATTGAAAAATATCACACAAGGCATGACAAACCTGAAAAAAAATGACAAGGCTGAGCAATAAAACCCAGATGATGAGTACACACTGTCCCAACTCTCCAGCATCATTCATACCCAGAAGCTCAACGCTGGCACAGATGACAGGCTCACTCCCCTCCACACGCAAAGAGAGCAGAATGAGGGAGAGAGAAAGAGAGCCTGGTGCTAGGCTGATTCAGCAGGGTGCTAAATCAAACCCAAGAGCATTAATTACACACAACATTATCAATCAGAGCAAAGTGTGCACAGGGTTATAAGGTTTGAGATTGATCAGACTGCCGATCCATCAAAACCCCGTGATGGCCATTGTTGGCTTTCTGCTGATCAGCTAAAGCTCTGCACCACAGAAGGAGAACAGAGCAGGGTGTGGTATGGAGAGGGGATTGGGGTTAAATGGGTAGCAGAGAAGGGGAGGAGGGGTGTATATGTCATTTGCTCACTGCTGTGATTTGTTTGTTCAGGAGAGGGAGGGCTCGAGGGGGATTCGGGAGGAGGTAGGGTACAGAGCTAAAACATAGTAGGGTTTAATGATCAGCTAATCCCCCCCCTCCTCTACTGAGAGGGCAGTATATAACACAGGGCAGCCTGCTGCTCTCACATCATTTAAACAGTGGGGAAGTCTAGGGTATATGCAGAAGGGAGAGAAGAGTGTTGAGAAGAGCACAAAGTAGAGGAAAGCAAGAGCAGCGCAACACTGCGTTAGCAAATATTCCACAACCCGGGATTAGACAAGAAAGTCAGGATGAAGCTATTTTGCCTGATGCTGCTGCTAGCTAGTTCCACTGCTGCTGTCCCTCTGGAATCCTCAGGTAGACAAGAGTACCCCACCCTGCCTTCCCAGGCCACAGCACCAAGCTCAACCGAGGCAAAGTCTCGCTTTGCCATGCTGGACGATGTCCGTCTACTTGCGAACGGCCTCCTTCAGCTAGGCCAGAGTTTACGGGAGTTTGTCCACAAGACCAAGGCCCAAATCAACGACATCCTCCAAAAGTTGAACATTTTCGACCGCTCGTTTTACCAGCTCTCAGTGGTCACATCAGAGATCAAGGAGGAAGAGGAGGAGCTGAAGAAGACCACCAATTTCTTAAAGGCCAACAATGAGGAGATCAAGAACCTGTCGCTGGAAATCAACACAAAGATCAACAACATCCTGCAGGAGCGAACACAGCTGCAGAGCAAGGTGGGGAGCCTCGAGGAGAGGCTGAAGGGACTGTCGGAGAGCATGGTCCCTGTTGAACAGCTAAATGAAATCACAACATTCAAGGTAAGCAGTTAATACATGCTGAAGCAGTTCCCCTGAGTTCCTTATTTAAGTTTGCATAAGTTAGTGGATGATATGCGCACATCAAAAGAAGTGAAAGCTGCACCAAAGGATTCCCTCAAGTCGAGTTAACAATGGAAATACATTCAATTAACTGTACTTAATTGGATAACATCAACCTACATGCCACTTAAATTATGGCTGCACAATGCTTAGAAAGAGAAATGGACCTATGTGGGAACATTAATCTTCATATGACCATGATGTATGTTTGTATTACAGTAATTATTATTGACAATGCCTCGTTAACTGTTGTATTATCATTGTCAAAATACAGTATGTGGGCTATAGAATTGTGCAAAAACAGATATTCAACCTGTACTTATCAATTTGCTTAATTCATATGACTCAACAGCTACTCTTCAAAACATTGTTAAATACAATGTATATGTATAATGGACAAATAATGTTTTTATTATGGCATTTTCAGGAACTGATTGAAGCTCAAGAGAAAACCATCACCAATCTGCTGAAAGCTGTGACAGAGCAGCACGACCAGCTTGACCACCAGAATATCAAGATTAAAAACCTGGAGGAAAAGGTCGACAACTGCTCAACAAGATTTCATAACATTTTGTCTTTACAGGCCAGACATCTGTGAGAATCTAGTCTCTGTATGGAAATGGAATATGAATATGGGGTAAGAAACTCAGCTTTTTCCACGGCTGACAACATAATTTAACATTGCATATTCATTTGCATTCTCTTGCAGCTAAACTATGACAGCTTTCAAGATACAGTCGATAAGCCATTGGATGCAGACACTGCAGCTCCTGATATGTTTGAATATCTGACAGGAAACTCAACTGGCCTGGACACAAATGGTAACATTATTTAAAATGTATCATCAGTTATTTCAAATGTTGGTGTGAATATGTCTTAAAATAAAGATTTGGGGGAAAATTTGGATGCATCAATTCAGATTTTCTTCATTGTGTTTCAGACCTCCCCACGGACTGCAGCGAGTTGTTTAACAAAGGAGAGGCAAACAGTGGAATCTACGTTATCAAGCCAAACCAATCTGAGCCATTCTCCGTTTACTGCGAAATGGGTTCAGGTGGGTGCCACCACAGCGATCTGACTTCTAAGGGAGAGCACCAAAATACTGTTTCTGTATTCAGACAGCAGTGACATTTATGAGATGAAGCACTGGCATTTATGCAAAGGTGTCCAATCAACAGGCAGGGAACAATAACCAAAAAGGTTATCAAACTAGATAGCCAGAGAAACAGCAGACAACGGGGTGGATATCCCATTCACATTATCTCCGATAAGTTGGCTTCCTGATCCTTGTGTAAACATTTGTGTGGTTTGTACAACAGAAACTTGACCTGAAATATATTTTTAATCTATTCTATAGATGAGGGTTCAACCGTCATCCAACGCAGGATCGACGCTTCAGTGGATTTTGACAAGACATGGGACAAGTATGAGAAAGGCTTTGGAGATCTGGAAAGTGAGTACTTTTTTTTTATTTTGAGTTCAATTCAAAATATGCCACTTTTACCAAAACCATATACAATTTGATTTAGACCTTTTCCTTAATTGTAATAAATACACATTAGTTAATAACCCTTAAAAGGGATACTAAAAAAACACATATGGTTGTGCCATATGTGTTTTTCCAAGAATTACCTCTGGGAATCTGAGTCTAATAGCACATTGCAAGTATTTCCTACAGGCCTGGTCATAGGAAATAGTAATTGTTACATATCAGCCTAGAACTGACAAAGTGACTTCCTGTATTGTCTGAGTACACCACATGGTTTGGCAGCTTTCCCTGCAGCACTAACTGGCTCAGACCGCCGCTCATAGATGCAGTCATTCCACATTCGACAGCAACGGCTCCTGCAGGCATGAATTTTAGTTGCAACGTCCTTTCACAACTACCTACCTAATGATTATACCTTATGGTTTCGTGCAGCAATCCACCGCAGGCCAAAGGAAACAAGTGTACAGACTTGCACGCCTGCTCTGATTTAAGATGGCTGTCTCTAAACCTGTTGGGGACAGCCAACAGGTTGAAACTGATCAATTACTGGATTAACAAAACGTTGTGTGAGAAACATTATCAATACTAGATAATGTCAATAAACATAAGAGCAGAACCCAGGAAAAAAAATGTTTTCACATAAAACACATGCTAACCAGATAAAAATGGACTGGTGTGTTTTGCAGAGGACTTCTGGTTGGGCTTAAAGAAGATCCAGAGCTTAACACAGCAGGGAGTTTACATCTTGCGTATTGATTTGGAGGACTGGAAGGAGGAGAAGCACTGGGCTGAGTACTGCTTCTCACTGGAGGGTCCCTCCAAGGAATACACCCTCCATGTCAGCAACTTCTCTGGTGACCTGCCTGATGCCATGGCCAACAGCACTGGCATGAGATTCTCAACAAAAGACAGAAAGAATGACGACCACCCAAACTCCAACTGCCCTCGCAATTACACAGGTAAACAGTTTTACAAGCTGATTCCACACAATGGCCTCATAGTGACCTGTATCATGCGTGTCTCTTGTCCTGACCCTTTTGCAGGTGGTTGGTGGTTCAATGCCTGTGGAGAAACAAACCTTAATGGAAGGTATTTGTGGTTGAGGGCAAAAGGACGCTCTATGAGAAGGAAGGGGATTCACTGGAAGCCTGGCACTGGGCCTTCATATTCCCTCAAGATGACCAAGATTACCATACGGCCAGCCCCTACAACTGAAAGCTTCAACTGAACTCCACAAGTCATACTTTCTCTAACAACACTACTGGCATTTTTCACAAACACTGACGATATCTAATGCTTAGCCGAAAGGTTCCATTGAAGGGAAGTGATGTAACACAGGTATATATGCCTATGAAACCGAATTCTTAGTTTATTTGCAATATTAAGCTGATTGCTTCCTAACCTCTTATGAGAGACTGGTGCTAACCAACAGATAGCAGGCCAAAAATGACACAAGTAAGAATATGCTGAGCAGTGGCAGTGATGCAACCATGCCACGCAGGTCATTAACCTATTGGATCTGCTCCAGCAGTACAAACGTTATTATCACTTGCAAAATGGACATATTGATCCACAACAACCTGATTCAGTGCTGGCTACAAAATGTCACACTAGTACTGCAGTAGAAGAAAGACTATGAGGCAACTCTAAAACGGAGACTGCTGGGCTACCTTTTCAGTGAGCTTAAATGTAATTGACAGCTTCAATGTTAGCTATTTAAAATGTATTTTATCTTGTGATGTGAAACTGTTGCATGTTCCCAGGAGCTACAGGCACAAATACCAGCAGGATATTACATAAAGCATACAAATGATACAAGTCATGGTTGAAGAGAAACACTGCATCTCCAACATCTCAAAAAGTGTCCAGACTGGTGGTTTTATCCCAATGAAGGCTTTGTTTTGTAATTTTTGTCCCAGTATTGTACACGGCTTCCTCCCTTGTTTCATGGAGAAACACTACACACAAAGCACTGATGAAGTTGTTCCCTTTGTTTGTTAGATTTTTTTTACACTGTAATGTATTTAAACCATGTTCATGCTATTATATGATTCACGCAGGTATTGTTAGAAAATAATTTCTGCATATTTCCTATGTTATTGAGTCATATTGACTCTTGTCCATTATTACAACATAACTAACCGCGCTTTAAATGTGCCTCACACTAACAAGTAGCTATGTACTCTAACAAATCATATTTATGAAGACAAAATAAAAATTGTAAGCAAATGACAAACATGACTACATTTTTTATAGTGTGTTGACTAATTTTGTACTGAATCAGATAACATTTTAGAGGAAATGGACTTGATATAAGCTTTGTATTTCATGTATGATAAACTGCCATTACAGTCATTAAGACAATATATTAATTGAATTTAAGTATGTCCCCGATAAATGTGCCTTCCATGCCAGCAGGTCAAGGTATAAAACATTGTGTCAAATGTGTCAAAGTATAAAACAAGGCCTTGATCCTACTGCTTGCAGCTTATAAAAACGGGGTTGCTTGATAAAGTTTAGTATCCTGGCAGCACTGTTCATGTTCAATGACCTTGCAGACTATGTTTACTTTAAAGAAAAAGTAAACAATAAGGCTTCAGGAAAACTTGTGATCCTAGACAAATTTCTTTTGTCAAAACAATGACCAAAAAAAACCATTTAGAATAAAAATGCAACATTATGATTTCCTTTCACCCAGCTTTGCTGGCTCAATCTACAATAGGAAGCCACCTGATTATCTACAGTAAACATAAACAGGACACACTTGAATAGAAAAAGCAGCTAAGTAAGATAGTTACTATTGAAATGTAACATTTGTACAGATGTTGATTAACATGTATGCCAATGCAGCTATGCAGGAATGACGTGCAACATAAAGGCGCCATGTTTAAATACATTTCAATATTTACTTAAATAGTTGCTTTTTATTAAAAAAAAACTGAAAGATAAGAAATAAAAGAAGAGTTCTCCACAACTCAAAACACTCATGTTTTTTCTGTACCTGTATGTGGTGTTTGGCACGTAGACATCCCTGGCAGGGAACTCCAGGATCTCCCTGGTGGGGCGTACCCTGCTGTCTGGGTAAGGTTTAACCTGCATAAGGTCAGGGGTCAAGCAATAGTGGGGGTTCTCTGGAGCTGGAGAAATGTCCAACTTCAACTGGGCTGTGGTAACAGTCACAGAGGACAGAACGGGGATGGAGTGAGTGTAAAGGGTAAAGAAAGAGAAACATTGATATATTAATTCTTCAAATTTTCAATTAAGTCAAGCGTGTTATGAAACCACCAAGAGATGAGCATCAGGTTAACCATAACTACCAATGGGATCAAGGGATCAAGAAGACAAGAACAGTCAATCCACGTTTGTACCTGTGATGGGTCTGAGTCTCCTCAGCACTGATGATGGCCTTCTCATATCTGCTAGGAACTTATACAAGTCCTCATCACTCAGTCTGTCGCCCTCCTAAAACACACATGTGCAGTGTATACATATTTCACAAATAATTATAACGAGAATGCAGAACACTGTATGAAAGAGCATATCCCTCTTTGTCTCTGTGAATGTATCCCAAGAAGTGCATAAATACATGTATTTCAGACTTGTGTGTTTGTAGTATATGTGGTTGCGGAGACCTGTTTGAAGAAATTGGTAATGGTAAGTGTTGCAGGTCTGAAGCCTGTCAGACTGCATGACTCATCTCCACTGGTGGTCCTCTCCAGGGACCGTCGTCCCATGATGCTCGAGTTCCTCCGTTCCGACCATGATCCTTTTCTCTCTGTACACACCACAGAAAAAAAAAAACACCTTTTAAATCTTCAATTATTTCTGTCCCATGTGACAGAGAACATATATTTCTCAGATCTGCCTGGCAACAAAAAGGCAGCCATCCAGTCAGCATAAACGATACCTAGTGAGGTTAAAGATTAGACAAACATCAAAGGTCAAACTCAAAATAGCATACCAAGGATCAATATGGTTGGATGCGTTGTTTGGTTGCTTTGCTCTCTGTTTGAATTTGCCTTCCATACTATTTGTTGTTGGTAAGTTGTTTTCAGATAAAGATTTTAAAGTGTGTTAATGTTTTAACATGCCCATGAGCCTAATGCATGACTGGACAGTCTGTGTCCTCTGATAACTGTATGAGACACTGAGGCTGTGAGTGGGTAGTAGCATACAAACATTAAACAACATTTTGTGTGCCTGCACGCTGTGACTGTTGAGTTCATAGTGAGATACATCCTGCATGTTTACAGTTACAATCCAAAGGGTTGTGTTAAAAGGGAACATCAGACCTGAGAGGCTCATCTCCAGCTCCGTATCTCTCTCAAGACTGCCAGCACTGTTCACAATGTTCATTAGGTGGATGGCGGTCCAGGCAAAGGGCATGCGGTAGCGGCCAAGACGTTGGCAGAACTGCTCTGACTGGCCGCGAAGCTTATCCAGCTTCTCTTTATTCTACAACAACAAAAATACATGTTTAGTTATGTGGCTAACATAAAAGAGAAAAGATAAAATACTTATTCTCTTACAACATGATGCATTAGAATGATTTTAATACACCCGAGACAAGCCTCAAAGCTTCAAAGCTTTTTCGGTGTCACTCAATATCTAATTCACACTGATCATACCTTGGCAGCGTCTGATTCTTTGAAGACCATGTAGGGCTCAGCACACTCTCCAATATCACCTTGCTGCAGTACCTTTTCCAGCTGGGACAAAAGCACACACTTTCAGTCACCACACTCTCACACAGCAATAAAGCCATCATACAACACAAAGACTGACTGTGAAATATGAGCCAAACATATTTAAATTACAATATTGACCCACATATATGACGACACCTTCTTCTGGAAATTATTTTGAAAAAGTGGAGGTCGCATTGTATTCAAGGATTACTCACAACACCACGTATTCATTTTGAATGGCGAGAGTATAACACCGGCTCCTACAGAGAGTACTGCATTATGTGTCTTTCAGGGTTAAACCTATAGGAGTTTCTAATGGCTCGTGTGATGCGTTTTTCTGCCGTGAAGGAAATAAAGTGAAAGCGTGTCAAAAGCGTCTCCTGATGTCTTTACTGCAGAAACAGACTGGGGATTGAATCATCTGTTGCTGTCACTTTTACAAGAGAAAAGGCTCAAAGGATGGAGATTCTCTTCTCTTCCTTGGACTAATAGACTAAAGACTAGTCTGAAAGTGTTTTGCAAAAACAGGTGTTGGGAAAGGGGGGGAATAATCTTATAATCAGGGCTCGTCTTACATTTGGGGCAATACGAAATTATCACTAAATTATTTATTTGCAAAACAAGACTTGACAAGACAGAGGAAATTATATCATAACTCTCTGACCTTGATGACAAGGAAGACATCCTGGGAGGGGTAGGTGATGGAGAATATGGCAGAGCGTGCCAGCGTGGAGATGGCTGCCGTCTGAATGTGCGGACGCAGCATCGCCTTCGTCTGCTCAGAGTTCAGGTCGAAGAAAAAGTTCTCCGATATCTGAGGGACACATGCAGACAGACACACGGGTAATTATAACACAATCAAAGCGTAAATGTTGCAGCACTATGGCCACGTCATGACAAGCACAATCATAATTCTTGAGAGAGTTGCTGTTACGGCAACCTGATTTCTTGCTCGTGGAGGCTGACAAACATAACATTTCAGTGACAAATGACCCACTGGTGAAATAAAAGGAGCTCGTGTGCAGAGCAATATATATGAGAGATCTACTTATCAAGGCAACTGCTACCCTCTAGTGTTTGTCAGCTAAAGGGGAGTGTAAAGAACCAGCAGTGGATGGTCTTCTTCAGATAGATACATAGTTCCAGTGTATGATTTAACTGCATTCCTACAAGCATAACAGGGCCACAACATAAAATGTTATAGTCCACTCATCAGATTCGTTTTGGCCTCCCAACAATTTTAATGGTTTGCAGAAGTGACCCAACAACTCAGAGCTGAGGAGGCACCGAGGAAAGCATAACAGCTTACCTTTTTCTTTTCCTTGACATCGTATAAGGCCAAACTAGCAAATATGGGTTCAATTTCGATCTCGAACCTTCAAGGGGAGAGAAAAAGGAGTGGGTCAGCAGAAAGCAGCAGTTAAATAAAAGAGCTAAAAGGCTTCTTTTTTTTTTTCTTTTCAGAAAAAGACTGTCCACCACTTACTTCAAGGACAAGCACTTGACGAGTAGCCTCTGGCCAAAGTGTTCTTTAGGTACTTCAGGCACACAGTGGCGCTCAATGGGCTCCTCCTACACATTCACATACAAAAAAAAAAAAAGAAAAATTATCAAAATTACTGAATTTCTGTATGAACATGCTGTGACGATGTCATGCAAACATATTCATAACAGAGAAAACTATTGACACCCTGGGGCTGGTTTTAAAGACAAAGATCGAGATCATTGGCTTACTTGGAATGAGTAACCCACAAAAATGTTACTAAAAATTACAAAATTGCAAAGGTAATGGTTCCAGCATAGGTAAAGGGTAAACTCTACCTCATCAAGGGCGGGGTGCAGAGCAAAAACTTCACGGTGGCGGTTGGCCTTGCGCTGCTCTTCATTGTGTCTGTCAATCTCCTCATTTGGGGCACGATCGAGGAGGTGAGGGAGGAGGGCATCGGGGAGGGAGTTCTTCAAGTCAAAGATGCTGCAGGCCCAGCTGCCGCGTGGGGTGTCATCTATAGACATTGACCGCCGCTTCAGGTCATCCTACAGGACAAACGAGTGTCACGGGCACACCAACTCACATAAACAGCATTTTGGTAAACTCACCAATCTGAAATTTTCAGGAGATTAAAAATGAAGACAAATCAATATATTTCACTGCTGGATGATTTAGTACCTGGTCATCCTGGTAGCTGCTGCTGTCTGGCATCTCATCAGCCTCAAACACTTGTTTGGGCAGGCCTCTCTGACGCTCCTTCTGCTTGTCAAGAGTGTTGGGGTTAAAGCCCGTGCCAAGCTTGTGGTATCTGAGGGAGCAAGCACTCATTTAGGACACAATCATCATTAACTGAATATTAATTCTTACTGTTGTCATAATTTTTTACCGATATAATCCCAATTTTAAAGACTTGGCACGTAAAATCGGACGATACAAAACATGAAAAATAAAATAACATGAAACCTTACTTTCTGTTGACGATGGCCCAGTCTTCTGTGTAGGATCTGACACAGTCTCTGACATGAGGATCGGTGTCCCTGCAGCCAGACAGAGTCAATCAATCAAACAAGCTTTATTTTAATAGCAGCAGTCAGACTTTAAATGCATTTGTCTAAGTGAATAAAGATGACAGGCTACAAGACTGATGTCAGTTAATCTTTGTAGTACGTCACACAGTGAAGTACGTTTGCAGTGTTTGAGCCGGAGCTACAGTAAGTACTGACATCAAGTCCACAGGCCTTTCATCAAACATGTGTAGTGAATAATCAGCACTACTTTGCAAACTTTAGAAGAAATGCCCGCCTTTTCCTGAAGTCACAATAACCTCCAAAAGTCCGAAAGGAATAACAGCAAAATTTAAAAATATAATAGGAACATATGCAAAAACACCATTCTTGATTATCTTTAGATAGGAGGATGTTGATTGGTATGATTAGGCTACATTAATATATGAAACTACCTGTTTACAGTATCTAATACAATGTAGCAAGAAGAGGGTGACTTGGCAAGTGATAATGTTTTCCCATCGAGTAAATGATAATAGATTCAAAAAACGGACATTTAATTCATTAATTCATTCAGTAATCATTTACTGAATGTGTATTGAATTTGTTATAAATTCCATGTTAAGACCCTTAAAGTATCAAATTAAAAAAATACATACATTTTGTAATTAATAATAGAATTTGACGACTGAATATGTGGATAGATCTCTTTGAATAATGTTTAATCCCTCTATTGTCCAGTTATTATGAATAATACACTTTAAACTCTTTCTAGGTTCTCTAGGTCTTATACAATAATCAAAATGCTCTTATGAGAAACAGAACTTAACACTGTCACAGAAAATATGGTGCGAGACTCAACCCCACACCTGCTACTACCCCCTACAGCATTACAACTGCACGGCACAATTACCCTTCCTCGGGGACAGCTTGCGCCACTGTGCGACAATCCCTGGGCGTGTGGATGACCTCAATATCATCTGGGGGGAACTCAATCAGATCTCTCAGGGGACCCGACTCAACGATGGGAGGGTGAGTGATGAGGTACTCCTCAAAATCCACCGGCTCCACCGCCTCAGTGAGGGGAACCTGGTGGGCGATGGGAGAGAGGAATCGATGGGATTGGAAAAGTTAATTTGCTGTGAAAACATAGTCATCTGTTCAGTTCTCTTGTCTGCAAGTCTCTAGTTTTTAGTAAAGGCTTTGTGGGACTGATTTCCCCATACTGAGGAAAGTAGCAGAGTTATGGGTTATTAGTCATTCTATGAATCGTCACCATGTACAGCACCAACAGGTCCAAAATATGAGGTCAATTCTGTTGAGAGAGCAGTTTTAGTTTATGGATCATCTTTAATTCCAAACAGGAAAATTGGTTCTAAAAAAGACACATCTGTCATTTGGGCAAATGCTTTAAAATTCCCTCAAGCTGATGTTAGTAACCAGATTAGCAAGTGTGCTACTTCAAGCTTAAGACTAATGGTTTCATGGATCTTAGTCTGCTTCTAAAATGATGAACCCAAGGGGAGTCTTTGTTTCAGCAGGTTCAGTTTAAGTGTGAATGTTTGTCGTCCCCCCCCCGAGGAATTTGAACACAAATACCTTTCACAGTTTAATTAAAAGCCAACTGAAGACTAATTAAGGAGCAGAGTATTTGCTGTTGTTCTGGCTCAGGGTCAATTGACACTAGCCCTTTAACAAACATGCTGCCTTGCCTCATACACTTGCAACCCTAGAAACACTGCAGCAGTGACTGTGTGTTAAACAGGCCAATCAGTGGTTATTTCTCATGGTATTTAGTAAGACATAAACAACAGTTGTGCAGCCACTCAAATAACCACCAACACAACATAAAATTACATCATTGCCTTAGGTTGTAACCTTGTGGTACACTTAGACTCATGTCTGATGTGTCCCTATCGTTAAAATCCTGCACTTGCTTGAACAGAACAGCTGTATATGGCAAAAGGAATCAAATAGCTGAATTAATACTTCAGCATACATGTCTAACGTTTAATCTCAAACCTTGTAAGTCTGCAAAATGTTCAAGTTTAAATAAATATACACTCTACAACTGCACATTGAGCAACAGCAGTGAGAGATGACAAAATCTGAAGATGACAAAACCCAGAAATCATCCATCAATGAGCTGAGCACAGCACATTGTTTATGTCCAACCAGACACCAGAACTGTATTTGGGCAAATGTGAAAAATGAACAGTATCTCAACAGAGCGCAGACACTGACATTGTAATTTAGGCTGGTTGTTTGACATTTTCAGACAATGCAGCAGCTGTCACACCAGTATGATGATCCAAGGCGGGATGTCAGTGACAGGCTCTGACCTTTGAATGGTCTTTGAGACTACTCACTGTGTTGGTTGTTGTGGTCCCAACGTTGAGGTTTTTGAAGAGTTGTGGGGAGCCTCCATACTGGCCAGCTATCTGCTTCCTGACCTCTGCTGCCACAGTCCTGCAAGCAGAGAGGGCAGATAGATCGGTGGAGGCAGGAAGATAAAGGGTGAATACAGTCCATTTTAAAAGTATGTGTAATATTTCACAACCTACACGTAGTTGGCTTATTTGTAACCAGGACAGAGAATCACAGGGAAGGTAACAATGCAAACCTACAACAACATTTTGACCACAATAATGTTGGGATTAGACTACAGGGGATTCTGCAATACTGAAAGACATTCAGCTATAATACATTATGATCAATACTGCAAGATAATCTAATAGCTGTGTGACTGAAGAGGAAAATGTCCCCCTACACATAACTGTAACGTTCATGGTCGATTCCAGACGGCATGTCAGACCCTGCTCTCTTACCTTGTTTCCTGTCTCTCTCTACACGGTTAACTGTCAAATAAAAGCAAAATGCCAACAAAATAATCTTTTGTTTTGTTCTTTTGTTAAAATTATCAGATGCCAAATGTGTGCAGTAAAAAGAAAAACGTCGGTGCTACTGTATGAACAGTATTACAAGATACATGACAACATCAGTGGTGGTATTTGTCCCACCCCTATGGCTGACAATAAACAGGCACTGAACACTTACTGAAACGCTTCAAAGCCTATTTAACCTCATAGTTTAATGAAATACTTTAAGCCCCAAGAATAAGTGATATTTAACCTTTTAGCTGTGAAAATTCAAAAAAAAAAAAAAAGAGAAATTCATTCAAATCTTCAGTATCAAACTTATTCCTGGAGAACATAAGGAACTGCAATGATATCAAAGTGGCTAATATCATACAATAATATTGTATTGCGAGATATTTTATGATTTCAAATCAAAGTGACACTTGGTGTCTGACAAAACTTACTGCTAACAATCTAAAATGAATTGAAATATTAGAAACACTCGTATAGGTGGAGTTTTCTGTCAAAGCAAAGCTAACTAACATTGAGGATTACACTTCTTGTTCTTTTAGGATTTTCTCTTTGTGCCACTGCTCGTAGTCTTACTGCGTCGCCTCGGACTTTCAGACTTTCAGACCCCATCGTATATCACATCCATACAAAGATGAAAGAAATAAAAACCCTCTGGACTCCAGTGGTCAGCACAAAGCTCTTGGTGTTCAACTGCTGCTGCTGCTGTTGCCACACACATACACACAGTTCCTTTAAATCACTGCAACCACCAAAACCACTCAGAGACCTTTGCCTTGAACAAAGCAACAACGCAGCAAGTAGCCCAACGTGACACACACAAATAACATTAGAACCAAGGATAAAGGCTAGTCACTGTAACACTGAATGCTCATGGTCATGTTACACAGGTAACACAGAGGCTATAAGATTCCAGCAGTTATGATTTAGCAAGGAACTATGTTTTTTTTTATTACACTTTTCTTCATAGCCAACAAACTGACCCATTTTCCAGTCCCTCTCTGCCCTCCATCCTGAAAGTAATACCACAATAAACTAGTCTGAAGGCTGCTTTAAACTCTTGGCCACGATTACAGTCACGATGAGCGAGGATTAGGTGTGACCCAGTCAATGAGGCTGCAAAACCACAAACATCTAAGCTCAGTCTGGTTTCCCTAAAGCCACTATAGTGCTGAGTGCATCACCGTTCCATCACAACATAACCTTGCCTGGGGCAAGGTTGCAAAATAGAGGAGGTTCAATATCGTCATCTTAACCAAGAAGGTACAATGAAAGCTGCATGGCCCAACTTGCCAGCTTAAGGCAACATGATAATGCTTTGTAGTAAAGATGCAGTGGCCTCTGCAGCGCAGTGCTGACACCACTGGAGGAAGGCAGAATCACTGAACCGACAAACACATTCTACAGTCCTCCCCAATGCCTATTACTAGAGCTTTACTTAACACCGGTCACTGTACAGAGAAATAACTCGATTAAACAAACAGCCCTTTTGGTTGTCACTTCAAGATGTTAACACAAATTACTCCCAGGAACAAAATATAAACTGGTGGCAATTATTGATCATAATATAAGCAAACCATTCAACTGAGGGGCATGCGATTTAAACTCCTGGGCAAATTTAGCAACGACATCTACATGTGACATAAGCCAAATCACTTCCATTACTAAAAGTCAGCAATATTTTGTTGAAACTGTGTCAGAAAGCTGTTGCCTTCATCTTTTGTGACATTGTGGTAATAAGTGGCATTACAGCTCAAGGCTATTCTATAAGTATGTTAGCTGACCATCCTATCAGGCATCTCTGCCTCACCCCGTGTGTGAATAACATGCCATGAGGAGGGCGAGTCCAGTCTGCATACATCAATACGAAATTCTAGTACTTGGATGTGGTTTTGATTCATGGGAACTGGATTCACACTCCTCCAGTCCTGAACAACAAGAAAGAAATGGAGATCCAGCTTCAGAACCCTGCCTATATTTCTATAGTTAAATGATCTGGGCTCAGCAGAATTAACAATTTCTTTAATGGAAGAAAAACACATAAGAACATTGGCATGGCTTTTTGTGATAATATAGTTTTGCCGCATAGAAAATGAAAACAAAAGACTCGGGTCAGCGCGAGGATGTCAAATCTGATTTCATGCAGCAAAGACAGATCTGGCAGTGGGTCAGAGAGGAGCTGAACCAGCCAGCAGACATACAAACGTTGTTGTCTTTGCTCAACGACTACTAGAAGTGATCCGCAATAACAGTAATTGAAACACGTTGATAGCTGATCTCTACCAGAGCTATCGCTCTAGTATCGCCTGGGATGATGGTTTTTGACAGCTAGCACAAAGCCCTTTGTTAAACAGATTACTCTGATCCGTCTGAGGGGCGGGGAAGAGGTTATGATATCGACAGTTGATGTGTGATGTTTTCTGTTCCCAGCCTTACTGTATTAAACGCATCTGCTCTCTCTCTCTCTCTCTCTCTCGTCAACGGGCTCTTGCTTTAACCCAGAACTACAAAGTTCAGTCACATCTCTCTACCAGAGCCAGTAGCGCCTAGCTGCCCATCGTTAGCTGTTGTGGGCAAGATGGCTAGCTAACTTAACGGTTTGCACTTAACAGTGAGTCACTGTCGGTGCGGATAATTACTGAAAACCTAACTCCTGCTTTGCCTGGATATTGGTTTTTGTACAAGGACATTACACCTCGCTCCTTTGTTAGCATTCAGTGGAGTGGAGGGAGGGAGGGAGGGGGGGTTGTTACTAGCAGCTAGCTGTGTCGCTGTCTGCCTGGGTGGGTCTGAGCATCCCTGCTAACTAGCGGCTAGCTCGGAGCAGCCAGGCTGTTCCGGCGGCCGGGCCTCCTGCATACGGCTCCCTAAGCGCTGGTCTGAGGGCGACCCATATTTAAAAGCGACAAAGAGCTCGTTTCGGGTTACCTGCTGATTTTTTGGGCGAAGGCGCGGCGTTCAGCCATGGCAGTGGCCGCTGATGTGCTTTAGCGGAATTCCCAGACAGGCAGGCAGACTTTCCCCTCACTCGCTGCGGCCACAGGGAAAACGGGAAAATGAGAGAATGGGATCTTTACCGTAACGACCGAGATGGTCCGCAACAGAACACACCCAATGAAACGCCCCTGCGCACTGTACTATGAGAAACACGGCTTAAGACGCTCAGCAGATGGACAGCCTTATTAAAAGAGTTTACATATTTTACACACATTTTACACGTTTACATTCTCATTGTGTGATTATTTCTCCTTGAAATCTTGTCGCCCTGGACATTCACGGCAGAACAGCAACTGCCATGCTTGGGTGGACATTTTCTGTAAAACCTTTTAGGATTTTACCTGGGAGATTAGACATACACGAGACCAAAACATGAAAGTAATTTGATCATTTTAATGGACAATACAAAATAGGAAAGAGTGCAAATATATATATAGTGAAGATAAAAACCAAATATAAACAATAAGTACCTTTTATATCATATTTAATGATGTGCAAACATGTACACAATGCCAGAAATATAAACTGGTTAATAGTAAAGTGCAAATGTTATTATCTGATCCCCCCCCCCCCATTCTCAAATCAATAATAGAACATCTCCAGCTCAGATCTAAAAAGAGTTGATGATTCAACTTTCAGTAAAGTTTTTATTGGTTGTCCATATTTTTTACATTTTCTGTTTAATCCTTTTCTCTCAGGCATGTTGCATCCTTTGTATTCTTCCATGAAAAAAATACATTTTCCTTGTGCAGTAAGCACTTAACAAACCAGTCTGCAATGTACAAGCATGCACATTATTATGCTTTTGCGAAACAAAAAAGATGCTTAGTTTATTTAAAAAAAAAGAGGCCGTAGTACAAAATAGATATAAAGTTGTAGGCATAGACGAACAGAAATCACAGCAAAAACCCACAATTTACACATAGATCGACTTTGTATCCACATTTTAGAAGCAGTTACAAGCGACAACTGATAAATGCTAAATGGCAAGTCACATAAAAAGTAAAGGGATTAAGAAAAATAGATTAATTGCAGTACATTTTTGTGACTGGGGGACATAAATGTCTTATTAGCATAAATGCATCACCTTAAATTCCTACACTTTGATGCTTGATGGTTGGTGACAGACAAATACACTTATTCTCAGATGATCACCGACAGCAACTTATTATTGGATGTTAGATGAGATGAACGTGGCGTCGCTGCACCAGTCGCGTCGTATGTGTCGCCCTGTGTTGTTGTTGTTGTTTTTGTTGTTTTAAAGAATAGCCCCAAACACAGCGGAGCGTTCATTCACGAAATCGCGAATTGTCCGAAAAAACAGAGCTTTAAACGCCTCCCGCTCGGGCTGCCGCTTTGAATAAACCGAGCACCCACTTCCTGGTCTCGTTCGGGCGGAAACACCGCGAGATCGCTTGACTTGACGTCCACTTCCTCCTTGTAAACATTAGCGACCGGAGAACAGTGTTGTTCTTCTTCTTCTTCTAGTTTTACGGAGCTACAAAGTGGCCGTGAGCGGAAAAAGACCATTATCGAATAAGCTCTAAGGTAAAGACTCTGTGGTTTCATGTCATTCGTTACTGTGCAGTGATACTGCCGCTTACTGTGTGTGTGTGTTGACTCTGTGCACCGGGGTTTACAGGCTGTGTGGGAATGGGTTCCATCCCTTGTTGGTCCAAATGGAGAATAAAGGGAGCGACGAGGTGGAAAGATTGAAGACAAAGTTCTTGTCAGCGTGGCACAATGTGAAGTACAGTAAGTAATGTGCTTGAGGCCAGTACACACAGACACAGACACAGACAGACACACACACACACACACAGACACACAGACACAGACACACACACACACACACACAGACACAGACACACAGACACACACACACAGACAGACACACAGACACAGACAGACACACAGACACACACAGACACACACAGACACAGACAGACACACACAGACACACAGACACACACACACACACACACACACACACACACCAAGCCTAGTCCTCTCTGTCTACGTTGTTTCTAATACCTTCCATGCATCACCGCTGTGCTGACACAGTCCGCAGTCTTACTCTCGTGAGAAAATTCGAAGTGGGTCATGTCCCGAATTAGAATTTGCACAAGTTAAATGCGGAAAGATCAACAATAACATGCGCCGTGGACACGGCGAAGCCACACGAGCATCAGAATCCAATGAGACACGAACCTGCTGCTGCTGAGTCAGCGCCTTTAAATAGTTTCTGTGCGACGTTGTACTCTTTCAGTTTCGGTCAGGTTTCTGTTTAGTAACACAATGCCTTTTTATGTAGAAGGAGGTGAAGGAAAAGCAGAATACTGTAGTAGGCAGGGATCTTGGAACCGACCCAGAACGTTGAATAATGGGTGTTGTAAAGAAGGTGCGCCAGTCAACTGAGTAAATAGGTCATATCAGTGTTTTGTGTGGGTTTTTTTTCTTCTTTTTTTCAACCATCAACAACACCATGACATGTTGTCTTTCCATTGTGTATCTTAGGTTGGGCTCTAAAATCAAAGACCTCATTCAGCAGAAATTCCCCAGTGTTTCTCCTCGGGAAGTGTTACCATTTTAAGGCTGAAGGTATGGTGCAGACGCACACGCGCAAACGCATGCAATTACAAAGTTAAAATACTTTTACACACCGACGGCATTCCCTGTAATGGCATTGCATATCCGTTAATGCTGTTACAGCCATACGGGGTCTGGTGAGGACGCAATCACACAGAGCGAAACACTTTACTCTGTTGATCACATTTGATTGCAGGGACCAAAAAATGATGACAACAAAGCAGTGTAGCACCAATGTTAACTCATGGCCATTCAGACCTTTTAAATAGGAAATCACTGCGTGAGTTGGCCTAGGAATTGTCAAACAAGCACTTTGCATGCTGTTAGGAGTAAGCATCTCTCACGAATATTTAGGTAGTAAAATAGAGGGAAAATATTTTCTTGTGTCAGTGTGTTGTAGTTTTTGTTTTGTTACAGCCCTTTAAAAAAGTCCACTATGCACTTATCTCACTTGACAGGAGACACAAGCTTATGCATTAGGTCCAAAACAGAAATAGTGATACGAATCTTAAAATGAATCATACAAGTGCACAGACGCAAACCCTGAGTGGACAACATGTCATTTGTTTGCCTGAGATGACGACAGTCCTGCAGAAGCCTGCGACGACGTTCCTGACGAGGACGTCGCCATGGGAAACGTGGAGGCTTTCCGCAAGGATTTCACATCCCGAGTGTGGCTCACCTACAGGGAGGAGTTCCCTCCCCTGCCCGGCTCCACCCTGACCTCTGACTGCGGCTGGGGCTGCATGCTGAGAGCCGGGCAGATGATGATGGCTCAGGCACTTATTCTACACTTCTTGGGCAGAGGTGGGTAGAATGACGGCGCCTGGTGATCCAACAAGAAGCGTGTGCGTCAACCTCAAAGTGAAAGTTTAATCTAGTTGATGCAAGGCGTTTAAAACGAGTGAATTCCTCACATCTTTGTCAGATCTATAATTGTCTCTGAAGTGTCCTAGGCTTTATGGGGCCATGTAATGAGACCACTGCCAGTTTAAGGCAGTCATTTAGAAAACAATATTTAAATCTTGTTCTCCTGTCGAATATAAAATATGTCACTAATGAAATATTTCTCTATAAAATAACTAATGACCACTTAAGGATATTTATTGATCAATTTCACTTTTGGATCAAGGTCATTTTGTTAATGCCTTAGACTCTGCTCTGGCCCATTTTATAGCCTGGGCCACTCCCTTTCTCTCCACCTTCGGCTCCCACCCTGTTTGTAAGGCTAAGGCATGTTAAAGTGAAATACTGGGACACTCAAACTTTTAATTGAACAGAATGACACCTATTCTGTTACTGAAGCGAACATGATTTTGTCTGTTTTAAGGCAAATGCCTTTAATTACACAAGTTCTGCAAGATGTTTTGTTCTCGATGGTGATGCTCAAAATGGAACTTTGAGGTGTTGATCGGGTTCAGCTAGCCTCAGATACCTGGTCAAATAGATGCCTTTCATTATTTTCCATTGCTGATATATGAGGTTGCGGACACCTGTAGGCTTTTTTTGCTCTACAACTAAAACCTTGATTTATACATGAATTGTTCTCTAGAATCTCTAGAAGTACTGAGTTTTGTCAAAGGTGTTTCTGAGAAAGTGACAGTCACTTCTTAAAATTTGAGCTATTCTTAAATTGGGATTAGTATCATGTATTCATCTCAAACCTTTAAGCAACTCTGTTGTCTTGATTGGTGACGCGTTTGTCATCTAGCATAAATATGCCAAGATTTCTTCAAGAAAGATGTCAAATGATCCTATTAAAATTTCTATCCACTGAAATATAGGATATTTATCTTCCCATGTACCATCAGTGGTTTAGCAAATATAGTTCTTAGGCCTGAAAACATTTGTATCCATAGGCAAATTTAAAACTGTACTTCTTTTGGTCTCTAATGTTGATTGTAAGTGATATTTTATACATGATTTATTCCTCCACAGACTGGACTTGGTCAGAGGCGCTGATACTCCAGCGTTTAGATACAGAGACGTGGACCACCACTGCAGCCAAGCGTCTGGTGGCCTCTCTGGAGGCTTCTCTGCAAGCTTCCCCCGGGCACTCCGATCATGGATCACCACCCATGCACCAAGCCCAGGCCCTGGGACCTGCAGAGGAGGCAGATGCACATTTGAAAGAGATGTACCACCGCACTCTGGTATCCTGGTTTGGGGACAGCCCCTCGGCTCAGTTAGGCCTCCACAGGCTGGTCCGCTTGGGCCTGACAATGGGGAGGCAGGCAGGGGACTGGTATGGGCCTGCATTGGTGGCACACATCCTCAGGTAAGTCTAAAACGTTTCATTTAAGGTGAACTACAATTTTTAAGTCACACAATTTTGATCACATAATGCTTTTTTTTTTTTTACTCTAACTGGTTAATCTACAGATTAGGTTTTTTGGGCAATCCTATCTATCACTTGATATATGAAGTGCCATAGAAAAACAGTATTGAATTTCACAGGGGCACGAAATGAAGCAAGACAACATTTACATTCAAGAAGCTGTAACCAACAACTTGTTATATTTACTTGATAAATTACTGAAATAATAAGTGTAACAACATTGTCATACCGTGATGTCATGAGAGGCTGTGTCAAACAGGGGAGATACATTCCCTCTCGGTGGGTGCAGCAAGGACTGCAGACCATCATGGCATCTGTTAAAAGACTGCACAGCTGATTGAAGAGGGGGTGAAGTGAAGCAGGGTTTTTAGTAGAGAGGAGACAATGACTGAGGTGTGCAGAGAGGAACAGGACTTTAGTTTTGTCATCAGTGAGACAGCAGAGTAGACGTTTGATTTAATACACTGAATTTAAAATGGAAAACAACACTTTACTGTCTTCAATCCCTGCACCCACACCTCAAAGAGAAGAGATGATTTCTTGATCGGCTTAATTGTTTCAGCGCTATTAATTTTAATGCCCCATTACTTCATCCGGTACTTTGGAGCATGGATACACAACAGTTAAGTAAATGAGGATGGTAGCAAAACATTGGATTAAATAAATAAAAGTAAAATGTTGTTTGACTCTTAAGAACCAGCAGGATCTTGATAATTCCTTGTTGAACTGTGCATGTGTGAAGTGACATTTGTATAATCGTTACTCACTACAAAGTCTGTCCTTTTAGGGGACTGAAATATTTTGTGTTAAATAAGCTTTCATCTATGCTTACAACATGGTACTCTATTTGTGCGCGCGCAATATATTGAATCACTCAAGTTGCGTAAACAGCTTGCAGATACATAAAATAATGCAGATGAACTAGCAACCACATCGGCCGTCACCGCCAGCATACATGTGTACGTGACTGTGCGACTATTTGACAAGATGCTCATAAATTTCCAGAATGTCACTCATTAAAAAAACCATCTTTGAACATTATTAAACCGGTAATAGCACTGATGTTTGCGCAGCATAAGCGTCTGCATGTAAACGTTCCGAAACCCTCACTCTCTCCCCTCCTCTCCTCTGTCTCTCTCTTAGGAAAGCTGTCGAGGAAGTGCTGGACCCTGGCTTGGCGGGTATAACTGCTTATGTCTCCCAGGACTGCACAGGTATGAAATATGAGCCTGCTGTTGATAAAACAGGATACTGGGCACGATGCCCAAACTGACCCCTTCTTTTTCCACCATCTCTCTGCTGCTGGGAGACGATGGTGACAGGAGTGTCTCGCTGTGTCTATTCCCCAACAAACACATCCACTACAAAAATCTATAATGTCCCACTGCAACCTCTTTCTTACCCCCAATATCTTGGGTTTTGATACATGTCTGTCTTCTCAATAGCAAGAGCAGAAGATAGATGAAGCTTGGTGCATTATCAGTTTGATGTTAGAGAGTCACAGAGAGAAAATTTAACTTGTGCAACACCATGACCACCTGTACATCATGGAGTTTAAGGCTGAAACAATTATTCAATTAATCAAATGTCATTTGAAAGAAAGTCAATCGAATTTTGATCAGCAATTATTAATCTTTTAAGTCATTTGTCAAGCAAAAATGCTAAACATGCACTGTTTCCTTCTTATGAAAATATAAGGATTTCCTGCTTTTCTTAGTATTATTTTACTATAAATCGCATCTGTTTGGGTTTTGAAAAGTTGGTCTGACAAAACAAGTCATTTGGAAACATTACCATGGGCTCTGAGAAATTGTGATAGACATTTTACACTCTTTTCTGACACATTAGAGATTAAGCAATTAAATGATTAAGCGTAAAAGTAACCATCAGACTAACTCATAATGAAAATGGTGTCCTTAGTTGCAGCCCGAAAAAAATGTACACGCGTCCTGGGTATGGTAATTAGACTGTATTCAAACAGCATGAAACCATTTGTCAGAGGGATTGATTAAACCAAAAAGAGTCAAAGTCAAAGGAAAGAAAGAAGCATATGCCAAAAATAAAACTAGACACTCAGGATTGGGTAGCGAGAGATGAGGTGGTTGCTGTACATTTCAAGACATACTGTAAAATATTTCAAGATGACATGACAGTTATGATACCTGTAACAAACACTAGCATATGGATAAAATATGCATATATGTGGACAATTTTGCTGACAATTATGAGGAACAAGAACTTTGTGTCTAATTGCAAACGCACCACCCTCCTACTTCAAAAACTAGAAGATTCTACAAAAAGACATGACTGAGAGCCTGATGAACGGACGGAAGGGCTGATAGATAGGTGACAGACAAATGACCGTTGTATCATTGATCCTCTATAGTGTACAGTGCTGATGTCATCGATAGCCATATGGCAACAAGGGCAGGGCAGGCCTCTGCTGAGAGGGCAGACGCCCCTCCCTCCCCACAGAATGACCAACCGGTGTCTGCCTCCACCCCGTCAGACAGCCGAGCTGTCATCATCCTCATCCCTGTGCGGCTGGGAGGGGAGAAGACAAACCCTGAGTATTTTAACTTTGCAAAGGTGAGAGAAACCTGTAGATCAGGGCTAGTTTTTAGAACTCTTGTTAGTCAGATAATTTGATCTTTTTGGTGTTTGATCACAAGGTTTTACATGTGCACAGAGGTAAAGTAATTAGCAAGTGGTCACTGTGGGGAATTGTGAATTTAAAATATCTGTTTTATTGTCATTTCATTATAGTATGGGGAAACAAATGAACGTATTTAGGCTCCAAGTCAGATTTACTTTGTATTTCTCTGTTGTTCTCTCTGCATTTAGAGCGTACTGAGTCTGGAGTACTGCATAGGCATCATTGGAGGGAAGCCCAAACAGGCCTGCTACTTTGTAGGATTTCAAGGTTAGTGTTGGCGTAATGCAAAACCGACAAAGAAACATGGAGAGAGGTTGGTGTGAATAGCAGATTGTTTTGCATAATATACCCTTCTTATGTGAAGAGACAAAGTAAGTTAATGTATTCCTGTTTGCGTGAGGAAAACGGAGGAGTGGAGATGGAAGCAAGTGAAGCAGCGCTTACTTTATTCTCTCTGACCCATCAAAGCCTCACCCATTTATCACAAGTAAACCTCCCAAGTTGTGAGCTGTAATTGATTTCCATAGGAGGCATGCATTAAATTTTATCCGGGCCCCAAAGTGAGCCACTCTTCATCACCTTCAGGAGCCAGAAGGAACCTTCAGTTGTACATCTTGGCAGTCAATATTTACGCATTTACATTTTACCAATTTGAAATACAGTGGTGGATGATGTCTAAATGACAAGCAATACATTCTCCCTGCCAAGGCGCGGCTCAGCGCAGCATTTATCATATGCAAATGGTCGAATATAATTGCGTGTTTGTAAAAGTAATTCCACCACACAAAAATTAAATGACAACCTCTTTTCTTGTGGGTGTAAAGAATGTGCTTGTACAAACGCATCTGATTATGCAGAATTTAATCCACCCTGGTGGATATTAAAAAGCAACAACCTTCTGGGAGGCATATTTGACGCACACAAGCCTAACAGTAGGCCAAGCGGGTGACTTTGAGCTACTCTGCATAGAAATTGGAGAGAGGCGCGTTTTTGTAATAATCCGATGTTTTTGAATAACTTGTCTTTTGTTTTGTCCTTGCAGATGACAGCTTGATTTACATGGACCCTCATTACTGTCAGTCTTTTGTGGATGTCAGCACCAGCGATTTCCCTCTCCAGGTAATGTGAAATTACACAGATGAGCTGACTGGGGCCCCAGTAATGTGAATTTAATAGTTTCTGTTAGTACTTAAGGGTATGAATCTTAAAGCAGCCCTCGGCCCAATTACTGAGTCCCTATCTGCTGATGTATTTGCTGCTCGGGTGTGTGAAGCTGCCACTTAAGAGAAATACGGCAAATACCGTATCAGGTGCTGTGGGCCTGAATATTTCAGGACCCATGCATAAAAATCAGCACACATCTCTGCATAGCAACTTTGTTTTATGCTTCTGCATGCAGTGGTATACAATGTGACAACACACCAGAGTTGTAAATTTATGGATCCTGTGACAGCAGATAAATAGGATTTCATTCATCAAATGATGCAGAATACATCTTATTCGCCGTTGACGCTGCCATGGAGTGTATGTATGCCCTGCAGTTGTTGTACGTTATCTGGCCCTTCAGCTTGATGAATATTTTCTGATATACTTTGTCTCTTTTTGTCTAGTCATATCATTGCCCCTCACCGAAGAAGATGCCTTTCAGCAAGATGGACCCAAGCTGCACCATCGGCTTCTACTCTAGAAGTGTTCAAGACTATGAGAGAATCAGACAAGAGCTGTCTAAGGTAGGGAAGAGTACTGCCTTAACACTGGACTCTTTAAAAATCACTTTACCACTGCCAACAATTCAACATTATTATTATTATTATGACTTTCATAATGCTACATTAATTCTGTTTTGTTCCATGAAAATAGTATGTGGTCACTGTGATAAAGGTTGACCACTAGGTGGCACCATTTAGCCATGAATCTGACTGAGTTCTTACTTTGCTTCCCAGTCAACATGTTGGCTAGATGTTGTAAACCAGAGTCTTCCGTCTTTAAGACTATCAGTTTCTGCTCAGAAGACCCTATAGAAATTATATTAAAATACATAAACTGTAATTTCTCTTGTGGCAACATAAGGTGCGACAAGATGCCCGTCATTAGGTTACGTGATGAAATTCAAAGCAAACTGTTGCGAAATGTACAGTATGGTGCAACACTCTGAAGCACTGTTTCTGTTGTTGTTCCAGTTGCTGCAACCATCAGCGAAGGAGAAATACCCCGCGTTCACTTTCGTGCAAGGTCACGGCAGAGATTACGACCTGTCGGCCAGCCTGACCCCGGAGAAGAGAGAGTGGCCCTTCATCCGTGACCCGCGGAGGACAGTCACCACTGCCGGGGACTTTGTGCTGCTTTGACAGCGGTGTTTAAAAGACTAACTTCTTCTTTTAATGAATCAAACTGATTGTTTGCAAAGCCTTTGTGTCTGAGCCTGTTGTGACACTGAAGGTTATGGCCATTTTTTTTAAACCACAGTAATTCAGTTTATACATCCTGGAAACTTTGCTGTTGCTGAGCAATTTTTTGCCAAAACTGTTACCTGGTATTTGTTGCCTGGCAATCTGAGCTTACTGAACATTTTGTCAGAACATTGTTTTGGTCCTCTGCTTAACTTAATGACCTAACATTTCTAATATATTCATCTAGAGAAGGGGAACATCTAGGGGAACGCTAGTCATATTGCACCTTTATTTGTAATTTTATGGGCTTGAACAAGCTTGTTGATGGCGCCTACATCAACACACCAGTTTTTGGGAGATTTGCACCGTACATCACGTTGCTTATAATGATCACCCCCACTCCCTTGTCAACATGCTTCCAAGACTAACCGTGTCATAGAGCAGTAGTAACTATGACTAAAATCGGTGTTGGTCCACTTTAAAATCTTTTCAAAAGGCCATGTACACCTACAAGCTAAGGGCGGTTAGCATTGGGCTGCGTATTGTATCGTAAAAGTCTTAATATGGGCTAATGGCTCTCTTCTTTGCCAATAATCTATCAGACAGACCCTCCTGAAACTCCGCAACAACAGAAGCTTATGGGACACTTTCTTCATACTTCTGCCAACATGTATTGTGTGATATGATTGTTTGCTTGCCATAGCGTGTTTTTGAGTGATTATGCATCGCAGTGCAAGTGACCAGTGGTGACGGGAGAGTTTGTCAAAGTGATAATGTCGCGTGTTATATCTCACTAAGCTCTGCCGGTCACGAATGGCCCTTTTACAACAGCATTCTTTAGGTGTAAAATCATTTACTGTATATGTCTAAAACACAATTAAAACATCAGCTGCAGTTAAAACATAAACCAACACTCTCAAGTCAGATTCAGGGAAATACCTTTTATATAGTATAGTATAGTTGTAATTAGTAATTCATGTGTAGTATCAATCTACACCACATAAAGAAATCAGAGGGACATGCTATATTAACCCTCAAAATCAATCTTATTTTTGTATGCTGTGTAAAATTAACACTTTTGCCCTATTATTTCAATGCATTTTTGTGAGGTATTTTCTCATACAAAAGGGATTTTCTAACATTTCATGTTCTGTTTCTTATATCTGCTACTTCTGGTGAGTGACTAAATCATCTATGGCTGTTTTTATAAAACTCTTTTACAGTAACTACTCCATAACTTAACACGTATATGTCTGTTACACACACAACTTCACCACTTTGATTTATAACTTAAGTATTCTGAAACCTTTTCATGTGCTTTCCTGAGCTACAACACCTGCATGTCTTTTTTTGCACAAGTTAACATACAAAATGTATGTGTAAAATGTTTTTAATACTGCCAGGCAAAAAAAGTTGAATAAAGTCTAAACATGTGACCTTCTTAATCGGTTTGCTTCCTTTGGGTCCACTTGAAGAATTTGAAGCGACTCTAGTAGAATTTAAAAAAAAAAAAAGTTTGCTTCATTTTCAGTGCTAGATACAAACCTCAGTGGTGTGTTGAAATGTATTCAATCCCTTTCTCTCCCAGTCAAATGTAGTAGATTAAAACTAATCGTACGTGCTAACCATCTCTACAGCCCATTAACCAGGGACCGGAAAAAATGTGACCCAGTGACACTGGCGGCAATTGTGTTCCTCAGTGGAGGAAAAGAAAATATCCTTGTGTGCAAAGCTCTGTTACCATGGATAATCTGTGTGTTGCCCCCTTAGCTTGAGCTATGCCGGACTGTTTTCCTGTACAATACAAATTCTTGTATTATGATGAGCCTTGCTTTTTAAAGGAGGGAACTGTCCCTTCTGTGAGGGAGCCAGGGCAAGGGTGAGAATGGATGGACAGAATGGAAGAAGAATCCCTCATCTGTTCTCGTCTCTACCATGGAGAAGCAATGGCAAAACACATAAAGGCATCATTTAGATCGCCTGTCTGATCTGTCTGTCCGTCCATGTCTTTCTTTCTTTCTTTTTTGTTTATGGCCGACCAGCTGTGTGGACAGAGCGGGAACATCAAGTATGCAGGAGCAAAGGACTAGCGGCATTCTCCAAGTTTGGAAGATCGAAAGGGAGAGGAAGGGTTGAATGGACAGGAGGGAGGGGATGGGACGGGACATTTGGGGATTTTTGTCAGAAACATGAAAGAGCATTTGTGTTGGGGGCACACAGAGCTATGAGGGTTGACTGTGTTCTCCGTGTATTTACAGGGGATGTATGAATATTTGATTAATGAGTCACAGGCTCAGGGGAAATGCAATAACCCAGTGGTGGCTTTACAACGCAAGCCGATCACACACACACACACACACACACACACGTAAACCAGACACATACACCATGCCCTCCTGTTTAACACAGCTGCCGAAAGTGTCATTGACTTTGCAGATTCCTGAAAATCTAATCTGCAGCCGAGCAAATTCCTCACAAAGAGGGAGTCCATGAGAGTCATTCCTCTGTTCCACAGATGGATGTAGGGGGAGTGTATGTGCGTAAGTGTATGTGCATGCGTATGTGTGTGTGTGTGAGTGTGAGTGTGAGTGTGTGCGTGTGTGTGGGAGGGTGGGGGGCACAGACCCAGCCCAATAAAGATTTTATTTTGGTGTCCACAGGAAGAAATGGCTTGTGGCATGCGGTCCTCGGGGGGATGAACTGGGAAGGGGATCGAGTAAGAACTTCTAATATCTTACCTGTATTTTAAATAAACCCCTGAGTAGGTCTTGTCCTACGGCCTTCACTGGGACAAGGAGACCTTTGGGAGTACTCGCTGAAGGCATTAAGGTTAAGTTATTTGATGTTATCCTCAAAATATTACAGAAAATGGGAGAGGAAACTGGGTACAAAAGAGCATTTTCTATAACCTTTATAAAGCAAATATAGGATGTAATGAGACATTGCAAGCTAATTTGCCACCAACCTCAAAGTCAGGACAAACCTGTGAAAACATTTCTGGAAACTGGAAATACAAGAACAGATACTATCCTTCAATACAATTGAAAAAATTCAAGATGAATCATGTAATTTTACTGTGAAATTAATGGTATGGACATATAATGGCATTATGCAAGATGGTGCTTCTTAATGCATTACTTCACTTGCAGGCCTATGGAAGCTACATATCCTCAGCACTGACTGGGGTGTCTTAAGCTTTCCGAGTCTCATGCACACAATGTCAACGTATAACACACTTCTCTTTTCCCTGACAATGTAATCACATTTGTGTCATTTAGCTGTACTGAAGAAGATGACTGTGATACACCACAAAGTGCTCTTTTCTCTTCCTTCTAACCCCGTGGTTCTCAGGATCTCCTCCAGCCAAGATCAGACCATGATGGATGACACTGAGAACATCCAGGAGAATTAGATTTAACAAAACGGGAAAGACACTGGAGAAAATATAATATGCACACTGTGTGTGTGTGATGCAGTGCGGATGTTGGATAAAGAGCAAAAAATTGAAGTGTCCGGTCTTTTCCATTCATAGGTAGTGTGTAAATTTATATGGATGAGTGTGTAGTTTACACATGTACGGCTTGTGTGTAAGTCATTCTAAATGTTAGGCGTCACACTCCCTCCCTGTCTTCACACCAGGTGCAGAGGTGCTAGATTTATACCCAGTAGCCCTTGCCCACCCTTGTGGAATGCCATGCATCTTCAAACAGGTACTTCACTTTGAAATCTCATCTCGGCGTGAGATCTCTTGGCGGCTAAATATATCCGGCTCCCAGATCCCGCAGCCGTCAGAGCGTAAATACCGCCTGTGCTGCATCAAGCTGCAGTCAGAGTCTCAAGTCTGTCCACGCAACTGTCCACTTGCCTCCACCCGTCTCCTTCCACCAACTCATCCCCCATCTATCCTGTTCACAAGAGGTCCTGGAGAAATGCTGAGGCATTGCATGCCTCGCACATCTCTTCTGGGTTGAAGCCAGATAGATGTCATGATGCTGTGATTAATCAGCACCACACAGAACGGGAGCTTTAAGGGTGCTCCACCAGGTGAACATGACCTACAATATTAGGTAAAAGGTTCTTTGGAATCAAACAGGAGAAACCAGTGCATGAATGTTTGTACACTGAAATGTTTGGAATTCATTCCAAATAAATACGGCAGCAGGAAGTACATGATCTGTCATTGAACCATAGATTCATGCTTATATTACTTTGTTGTTTTGCAAAATAATAATTTTTAGTGATTCCAAACTAAATGTAATTTAAGGCTAACATAATGGCTTATTTAGGTTTTTAAAAACGTGAACGTTTGCGGTCCATTTCAGTTTGATTCGTTTTTTATATGTGATTTTGCACATATCAGTATTGGTAAAGCATTTTTAAAACATTTGTGTTAGTAATTTCAAACATACAGACTTAACTCATCATTCATCTGCTGGACTGTCGGTCACTTGAGGTTTGTGGCTGCAGCTCACTGGGACCGTGAATGAATGGGATAAGTGGTTTAGAAGAGGAATGGATGAATTTTTACCTGTACACACATATTCTGTTGGAAGATGCAATGAGTTTCTCTGGTTTAGAAATAAAGCATTTGAATATAACACGACCCTGGTCCTGAAAAGGCAACTTTACTAGAAGATGGCAAACTACTGGGAAATAGCAGCTTTAGAGCTTGTTGTCATCAAGGAGGCGATAACTTTAGGTCTAATAAGAGCATCTTGAATCAATCAATTACTATTAATTTTTACATCATTACTTGAAGTCACAGCACCAAAACAAGAGTATTGAAACAACAAACACATAAATGTAATGTTTGGCATTATAGATCAATGTGAACATTCCTTCTTTGCTTTATTTTACTTATTCTAATAGTAGCTAATAATAATGTTGCAGAGCTCATCAGAGGCTGAATTTGCTTTTCATTGTCATTAGTTTGCATCAGAGTCTTCCTCTCTCACCACTGAGAGGGGTGTGCCATGGCAGAGGCCCAAAGCAAAGCTCCTCACCTTGTGTTGGCTAACCTCGTCCGGCTGTGACAACAGGAAGGGCACTGGAGTTAACATTTAGATAACGGATGTGTGTGCTGCTTTCGATTTCCATTCCTGGTGACAGGGAATCTTAGGTGCACATCACGGTTTGTGTGTGTGTGTGTGTGTGTGTTGGAGGTGGGGGGGTGGGGGCACTCCTGTGTGTTTCCTGCATCTCAGGGGTGATGTGGAGGAACGCCGAAATTCCTCATTCTGCTGTCCTCTGAGGCATGGCTGGCCCTCTGTCAGCTTTTACTAACCAGATGCATCCGAAACACGCACCGAGGCTGAAGGAAGGGGATATTGCCTGCTGTGTAGCTGTCGACTTGTTTCTTATTGCATGCCTGTGTTGAGCAGGGTGGCAAGTGTGTACGTGTAAATGGGAGGGTGGAGGTTAGGAGGGTGTCAGCCTGTCTGTGTGTGTAAATGCATGTGGCAGGACATGCTATGAATTTAGGACTGCGTATCATCCACCCCACACACACACCATAAGGCTTAGCTCTAACCTGACTCTTGGATTGTAATCAGCATCAGTCTCTGCAATGCTGTGGCCTGTACATTTTGTCCAGTTATCATTCCCCTCTGCCTAATGACACCAAGTGTGTATGTGTGTGATTTTGAATGAGTGTGCGTGACAGAGAGAGATAGATCAAGAGAGAAAAACTGAGAGAAAGTCATGTGAGTTTTTTTCTTTTGGGTTTTTTTCTTTCTCTTTTGTGTGTGCATATGTCTCTCTGTGTGTGTGTGTGTGAAAGAGCTACTCCATCCTGTGGATTTGTGTCTGTGTGTGATACTTTGCGATCTCATCTCCATCTAAAACTCCTGCAGGCCCCGTGCACCATTATCACGCAGTTGCAATAAAACCCACAGTAATTAAAGGGGATCTGGCTGTAATTGCCTCAGTGAATCAACTTAATCAGCACCTGTGCTCACAGTCAACCTAATGGTGCAATCTAACCTTTTAATACCCCAGAAATTAGAATAGTAAAAAATTATACACCTGATAATCATTCTGTATATTGAAACTCTTGAGTGGACAATGAGTGGACCATTGTCCAAGGCAAATATTAAAGCTGCAGTCTGCTGAGTGTACATATAATAGTGTGTGTGTGTGTGTGTGTGTGTGTTAGTAAGAAAGATAGAGAGGGGCAGAAATGTCAGGGTGATGACATGCCACAACTACTAAGTGTTCATATTAGAACTGAAACGATTAGTCGACTAATCAATTAGTCGTTCAACAGAAACAAGTTTGATAACTGGTTAATTGTTTGAATATTTTTTTAGGCAAAATTAAAAATATTTACTGGCTCTAGTTTCACAAATGTGGATATTTGCAGGCTTTCTTAGTCTTCAATTATAGAAAACTGAATATATATTTGGGTTTTAGACTGTTTAGACCGAAATTGGGACTATTTTCTGATGTTTTATTGGGTCAAGCAATTAATAGAGAAAATAATCTGCAGGTTATTCGAAAATGAAAATGAAATACAATCTGCAGCCCTAGTTCATATGTTGATAGTTGATGCCAAACAGATGCATATAGGGAGCGGTAATTAAAGGCTTGGTCAATCATTGGCCACACCTTGTATATAAGCGTAACTACAAATGACTCTGACAATACTGTTAGGGAATATTTATAACAGCAACATTACAGATCACACTCAGTTCCACAATCAGTTGATTTGCTTGCAGAGACAAAGTAAATTCAAGCAAGGGAGGAACTATCATGTAAACTGTGTCACAGCATTGAACTTTACGTAACCCTCCTCTGTTTGAGTTTAGACTGCTCCACAAAACAGTTGCGGTAAAATGGTTTGCAGTAAAGCTGGATTGGACGGCACAAAACCATCCCCTTGAATTAACTGCGTTTGATTAAAGCCCAGCAGTTGTCATTATGTCACTAAACTGTTTTGCAAAGATGCAGAAATGAATTTCACTGTGCCAATTTTTGGACTGACCAGATACTTTAACTGAAAACGCCCCCAGTAGGACTTCAGAGTAGACATCTTGACTTTGACTGCATGTCGTACCACTGTCTTGCTTTCCATGTTTCACAAGACTTACTATCAAACAAAGGCTACAATCTTACAAAATAAGACAACGTTCCTATATTGGGCTGCAGTGATTCAGCAGATATAGCCGGTATCAGGTTTAAACTGAATCTATGGACTACAGTCTATGGCATAAACTATAAGGATCTTGACCTAAATATAGTCTGTACGGTATGGTAGTTGTAATGGAGTGCAAAGTGGGTGTACGTGTAGCCTGACAACTGTGTCTGTGTTTGAAAGCAGCACACATGAAGATTATTTTCTCCTTGTTGTCATTTAAATTGTTAGTGTGGTGTGTGAAAGAGGTGTTCCACAGCAACAGACGTGGATTTCAATGCGCACAGTATACACTATTTAACAATACAGTAACAACCACAAGAAAAAACACAGATAACGACGACTGAAATCATGAATAAATTAGTGCACCCATTACTCTCACACTGCTGGGCCCATGGCCTCATTGAAATATAGGTCTTTTCAACACATATACCTAATATACTAAAAAAGAACATTTAAAATGATTCAGTGGCTTGTGTGAACACATTAATTTTCAGTACTAAAAATATATTTTTAAGCTGGTCTTGGGCCCTACTTCTTTCTTGTGTGGAATGCATAATGGATTCCTATGTAATCCATTATGGCTGCTGAGGGAGCGAGAGATAAAGAGTCTTCAGCAGCAGCCACCCGGGGTTGTTCTTCTTTAAATGAAGTTTTAATAAAGAACGACGGAGAGGCTGTACAAGGTCAATTATCAGACTTTGCCCATCCTCTGATACTGTTCTCAGATCCCTGTGCTTAGTTAACCATAATAGCTGTCAATCATAGCCTGCTGATCTACACGTAAAAATGCCAGACGCCCAGACGAAGGCTGAACCTATCTATCCAACACCTCTGTCGGAGTACGTTTACTGTTGACTATTTTTCGTCCTGACTGGCACATAAGGTCGCCACTGCCACAGACAGGCAAATCAGGAGAGCTGACTGTGGTCGACATTCATTTGTCAGTGCCCTCGTTGAGGGGGATATCTCTTTATGCATCAAGAATACGTTAAACATCACTGGGGGGAGAGGTGGAGATATTAATTTAATCTGTCCGGGTGCTCGCTCAGCATTGAAAGTTGAAAGGCCCCCCAACCCATCTCAAAGAGTGAGGTGGATTTAATGTACGGGGTGCTTATGAATACACTTATGCATTCACTTGAGCAATAAACGCCTGGCTGGGGCCCACACAGACAAACAAACTGCCTTGCTTCCGGCAGCCATTTTAATTAAATGCCATGGATTGTCAAATTTATCGATCCCCCCTCCCCTGACACAAGCCTGAAGGATGTCCTGTGCCATTTCCATATCTTTAGCAGCTTCTCCTGCTAATGTGAGGTGAGGGATGGAAGGCGATGGAGGTCTGTATGGCTAAATTGGGCCTGGCTCTCACAGCATGGAGCTGAGGGAGGGAGCGGGCTGCAAATGGATGTAGATAGGCTAAAGGGGGGGTTGCACATGTCCTGAAGCGATAGCCTCGGTGTTGCAGTGAGGCCTCCCTCTCGCTCTCCCTCTCAGAGCAGATCTGTGTACAGATGGGTGTCTGACAGGCCTACAGCTGTTCTGCTAATTGTTCATTAAGTGTTCTATTGATTCCCTTATTTCGAGTACATGTGTCTTTCAGCCGCCGCTCTCCATGTGAAGTGGCAGCCACACATGCCGCACACACACGCTCACACACGCACACACACATGCCGCACACACTCCCACGTACACACACATCCTGGCTGGGCTGAGATGACAGGGCCGGCTGATGCTGAAAATGCGAGCTGCCACTTCTAATCCAGGGCTCCTCTCTCTGCGAGGTCCGGCAGGGCCTGGAAAGCAGTGCTGCGCTTGACGCACTAGGCTTTTATTTTCCAAACTTTTAGCATCAATCAATTAAAGTGCTGGCAGCAGCATGGAAAAATGTTTAATTCCTTGTTAAGCGGCAGCAGCCTCAGATTGCACCTGGCTGATAAGGGAGCTTGTGTGAGTCTATTAGATCCTGATACTCTGGCCTGATTACTCGGGGAGAGTGCAAGCTTTATTTAGGCAGAAAATTAACAAGATGGGGAGAGGAGAGGAGAGAATTAGAGAAGGACAAAGCTATGAATAGGGTTCGAGACACAAGTGCAACATCATCTTAAAGCACTTTTTTATGAGTGGCAATCATCTTGTGTATTATGGCATTCAGTGGGAGAAGCTCTCACCATGATCCAAATGTAATCTGCAAGCAGAGTTGACCATGCCAAGGCCCCGACAAAGAGGCAGAAATCCTCTTTGTAAAAAAATAGGTTAATATAAAAAGTTATTTAAATTCCCATAAGGAATAGTGCATGCCAGTACCTTGTTATCTGTAGCCTACCTTTGACAAAGTCATCCAGGGCTATCCTACTATAGCCACCTGGCACAATAAAATAACTAAATATGCGATGGAAAAATGAGATAAAACCCGAGGTTACAGCGGTGGAGTTTCTCTCTGTGTGCACTTTAAAGTGAGAGCATGCAGAGCACGTACAGAAGGAGGCAATTTGTTTCAGCACTTTTATGAATTTATAGAGAATGCAGCAAATAGAAAGGGTAGTATTATATGGACTGGTCAGCGCTAAAGGGAGAAAAATCACCAGACAAACTGTAACCATTTCTTTTTTTTCCCCTTTGTTCTAAGCCTCACAATTTGGCTTTCAAATTGGACTTAGCGCTTCAGTGAGTCAAGTCATATACTCCCAGCCCGGGTGGTCGTCTCCATTTCTTGGGCGAGGAAATTCTGTCTGCCCTCCTGCATTGAGTGGAGTGATAATGTTCTCTGTAAAACACAATCAGTCACCTCCCTCTCTGCCTTTGTATAAGCCTCGAGGACCCCCAGTCAATACCGGCTGGCTGGGTGACTTATCATCGCATGCTGGCCGCAGAGCTGAGCTGAGCTGAGCTGAGCTGAGCCGTGCGGGGCAGCAGACAGTGGGCTGCATCCTGATGCAGACGTGAGGTGAAGCCTGTTGGTGACCTGCCCGCCAGGCAGTGACCCATTTGTTATGAGTCAACATAAGGAAAGATGGGGAAAAATCTCTTTGGGAGGGCACGCTGGCAATCCAAGAGAATGTATAAACGTTGTCAATATAATCCCATTCATGATTAAAAGTGATTTTTCTATGTGTGTCAGGACACTAATATTTGTTTTTCTGGAAACAAAAGCTTCTCTTTAAAATGCTTTTACAGAAGAATGTCCATTGTGTAAAGCAAACAACTGTAACTTATAAATTATATAAAATAATGTAAACTTGGTAGAACTCTTCTATTTCAAAACATGTCAAGATATGGTAATGTTTTGACATTATAAGCCACAAATAACAATCTAATTATGTGATTTTTGGGGGACTTAATTATGAATTAGGAATAATTATGGGTTATCGCAATATAGATATTTATGAGGGACTTGTGGTGAGCTTACTTTTTAATTCAACATTGTTAAATAATTAAGCAGTATTATAAAGTAGCTAGAGATAAACTAAAGAAGGAACTTTGGAACAGTTGGTGGAACAATACTATGATTATAGCAGGACAAAACAAATATTAAATGTCAAAACTGTGGAACGACAGCTTATGTTTTACAATTGTTATGTGTGCTTTGTCTTCTTGTTCATAGCAACTAAAAGTGCATGTGTGTATGCCGGCTGTAAGATGTGTGCCTGTTTCCTTACTGTTGTCTGTGATGAAGTTGACTTACGTTGTGTCGGCCCATTTTTGTTTTATGTTGTATAAAATAAAATGTAACTCAGCTACAAACCTAGAATTATGTTTTACAGTTTTTATATAATCCTAAATGATTTCATCAAACTGAATTGGGATGCATCTCAATACTAACATAATAATAAAAACATATATATCGATGGTACACGGCCACTTTATTAATACACTGCAAAATGTTGCACTACGAGGCACACAACATGACCAATGTACACTGACAGCACCACCGGAAGTGCATTTTAACAGCCCTTTCTAAGATCATGTATTCTGTTGACATCTTGAGAGTTTTCACGAGCAAGAGAACGTTAATCTGGCCAGTACACAGCTAATTGTTCTTGAAGGCCATTTAGGATGATATGTGGTCCTGAACGCTCGACTCTTGGCCTTGCTTGCCTCTGCGGTTTTGTGACAATACTTTCAAGGCCTTTATTTAACACAAGCACTTTTGCGTTTCAGTTTTTCTATGATGGCCAAGGGCTAAATGCTCAAGAGAGAGAGCATAAGCACACTGCTCAAATGTATGTAAATGCAACGTCTGTGTATTTCACTCTGTGCATCACTCAAATTCCTTAGTGATAACTGTCAGATCGTTTGGATGCATTTTTGCTTTGTAATAAAATAACTTTCTGGTGTTTATCTTAAAACTGTGTTCATTATCTCATCACTAATTTGCTAGCATATGCAAGATTACCAGCTGGCTAACGACTCTTTTCAATTCAACTGAGTGAATCATTTGAACCAGCTAATTGAAAAAAAAGTTAATAGGCCAACTCTAAATATGCAGATGAATTCATTAAATGTTGCCAAGCATGCTAAGCACATGCTGGAATCAATGACATGTAAGTGCCTGCCTATACATTTTCTGTCTTTACCACACTGTGTGTTATGATTTTAATATGAAAATATTATTTTATCTATAAACTTTGACGTGATGTTTTTGCCTTCATATGTCAATTTAGCTTCTACCAAAGACACTGTTAAACAAATATATTACTGTTCACTCATCCGAAGGGTTGCATTACTTTGTATTAAACAGTTGTAATCCAGATGTTGAGAACCATCACCACAGGACAATACTTCCAGGTAGACTCAGGTGGATAGAGTTAATACAGTCGCAGCTATTTACACTGGTGGACTGAAGATAAACCAGCAGAAGTCTAAGCTGGCTGACTGTATACTAACATTTCAGTTTCTATGGCCCATCTATTACAACAGTGAAAAAGGGTGTTGGAGGGATGCTGCTTGGAATTGTCTTTAACTTTGATGATGTTTGCAGCCAAGCAGGTCTGTTAATGGCCTGTAATTGGCTTAGTGAAGAGAACATGTTGACATTTGCTATGTGTTCATAGTCCAGGGCCTTTCTTTAGCCATTATGCTAATTCAACCATTATATATCTGGGGGTATTAATTGGACTGACACAAGTGATGCTACAGGTAAAGGGCTGTGAAATGGTCTGTAAACAGAGGGAATTGATTCCAAGGCTGAAGCGATTGTCACCAGCTGACGCTGAGCTGAACGGCTACCTTCCTCCTCCTCCTCCTTTTGCCTCCATCCATTCCTCCTCCTCCTCCTCCTCCTCTTCCCCGTCTCCCCCCTCCTCTCACCCTTGTCCAGCCTGTCAAATAGTCTCTGACAGCGTTCAACAGAGGCTGTCAGGGGCCATCAAAAAGGTACCCAAACACAGAGGGAAAGGCCGTCTGCTTACAAAAATGAGACTAGATCAAGATCAATACAGTTTACCCCTCTTGCCCAACACCAGAGCACATCCATCCACCAACACCATCACAGACGAGCCTCAGAGTCAGCCTGCCTCTCTGGCTAGTCAGCACCCTGTCACACAGACGCTGGGCTTATTTTACAGAAGCATTGTCTCTGAAAGACTGGGATGCGACTCAAAGCCGATTGACAGATTCGTTGTGAGTGCGTCTGCAGACAGCGCTGGCTTCTGTGGATGGACCAGATCTTAGAGTAAGAAATTCTTATTTTGTTTGAAGTGACAAGACAGCCCTCTGCCATAGAGAGGCCCAATCAGGACATTATGGGAAAAAAGGTTTGGACTCTACTGTTCCTAGGTGCATTCATAGTGATACATTACAGTATTATAGTAGCGACTTCTGTCATAATGGAAAATGATCAGGTGAGAAAATGATGTTTTATAGCCTTCTGTTGAGTAATATACAACAACAATGATGCAAAGATAGGAAGCAGTAGAAAACGATCAAAAACAAGAAGGCTAAATTTGTTTCTACCACTACATTAACAGCAGTACATATACAGTTCTAATACAAACACAAATATGTTCCCATATACTGTTACAGGTTGTTACTAGAGATGCAATATTACTGGGGATCCAAATAAAGAATAATTGAATCAATCAATTCAGGTTAGTTTCTCGATTCACAGATTAATCGTTTAGTTTATAAAAAGTAAAAAGATAAATGTGAAAAATACCCATCACAGTTTCCTAAAGCCCAAGCTGACACCTTCAAATGGCTTGTTTTGTCCGACCAACAGTCCAAAACCCACAAATATTCAAATTACAGTCACATAAGACAAAGAAAATCAGCAATTCATCACATCTGAGAAGATAGAACTGGGGAATGTTTGGCATTTAACCTTGATTAACCATTAAATGGTTAATGGATTATCAAAATTGTTGCTGATTAACCCCAATCCCTAATCAGCTGAACGACTAATTTTTGCAGCTTGGAAGAAGCTTGTAGGAACTGTTTGAAAATTGACATTCTTATATCTTGTTGAGAGCCTTTATTGAATTTCTTACCTGCTGCCGTGACTCCAAAAATCCAAACATCTTAAGAGTTGTCAAGCATTTAGCAAGTATAACGACACAGACAACATTGGTGCTGAAGTTTTCGTGAACTGATGTGTGCTCATAGCTCATTAAAAAATGTGCTCATAGCTCATTAAAAAACCAAATTAAAATATTGTTTTATGCTTCATAAATACTCTGGGAACCCGGGGCCTGGGTGAGGCAGCCTAACAGCTATCTTGTAACAACAGGGGGAGATGACCATTGCCTATCATGTTCATTTAACTGTGGATGTGCTCACAGAGCAGAGAGCGGGTTATAAAACCGGGCCTGCACTGCCACACAGTAATTGAATTACTCTAACATCCAGCCTCGTATTCATATACTGTTCTGATATCTGCGAGGAACAGTAAAACGGGATGTTTTTGGTCCCATCTTTTCTGTCAGTACAACGAAAAAGGTCCCACAGAATATATCTCTTTTAAAATAATGGTTTGCAAAGCAGTGTGCGGTTATATCTGTCAATCTAGGTTCTTCTGTTAACACGGATATCAAATAACAGCCCGCTAACCAGATCTGTCAAAAACATGAGGCTAATAATTACATGCCTCTATATGGGGGGACAGAGAGGAGGCGCTGCATAATAAATCTGCTGTATTCATGCAGAGAAAATTCAGCTTCTTCACTTTTTTTCTTGATAGGGTTTGAATACGAAGCCCAGGCTAATAAAAGATTGGCCCGTCATAATGAATCAAGAGGGCCTGTGTCAGGTAGGTAGTGTGAGTCTATCCTCTCACATATCCATCTCTGGAACAAGCCCCGGTGTGTCTACATGGCTTGAGAAAAGAGACCAGTCGACACCCTATTTGGCTCTCTCCACTGAAATTAACTTTAGGCCCAGGAGAGAAAGAGAGACAGTGTTTGGAGCAGCATGGCTTCATTTTCTCCTGCAGTGAGAATCGGGGCCCCAGAGGGACACCAAGACAGATTTGCATGCCACTCGCTATTCGCTGCTGCCTGCTGGAAATTTATTATTGTGGCAAGTCAGCTTCCCCAACAGCAACTTGGAGGACTTTTCAAACCTAAATGGTATCTGCGGGCGGTCAGGAGACGCATAGAATTCACACACGCACACACACGCACACACACACACACACACACACACACACACACACACACACACACACACACACGCACACACACACACACACACACACACACACACACACACACACACACACTCCCTGTGTGTCTCTCTCACACACACAAAGAGGAGGGGAAAAGCTGCATCAAAAAGTAATCATGGAGATCAGAATACAGCTGTCAACGCTGCCAAACAAAAAGTGATGCCCCTGACGAAGTGTTAGACTGCTTCAGAAACAAAGAAACAGTTATCAACTTTTCACCCAAAGTTTGTTGGCTCTGATAAAGCCACACAGCGCGGTCATCATTGTGGCTCAGCTGGCGAAGACATGTTACATACAGTATTTGAAATATTATGTTTCAACTCAGCCTCTGTTTTCCTGCCCCTTTATACTGTATACTCGCCCAGTGAAGTCGACACTAATGGAGAAATTCTACTAAAGTGGGGTCTGTTAGGTCTGTATTGCAAAACAAAATTAGAACGTATTAAGGGCTGCAATGGTTATTTGCATTACCAGTTAATCTGCTGATTGGTTGCTTATTTGACCTATAAAAGGTGCACATTATACATTTCTAAATGTCTTGGGGGGTTTTTGACGAACACTCCAAAACCCAAAGGTGTTCAGTTTGCTATCGTATAAAACAGAGCACTGCAGTGAATCCTCACACTGACGTTGGCTTTGTTGCTTGAAAAATGGCTAAACGAAAAAGTAGCTGAGTGGCTTCATTTTCTGTCAATGGACTAATTCAAATTGTTTCACCTCCAAAATGTTTGCTTTGGAATTCACTCTATAAAAGTGTACGTCAGTCTATGATTTTTTTTTATTTCTACACAATGCTGAAAAAACATATTACAGTGAACGAAGGATGGTTTCACAATGAATCTGTGTTAAAATTTTGCAAGGTAAGGTAGTTTTGTACAAGCCCTGGCTTAGAAGCACCAGATTCAGTCAATCATTCAATCACTGTAGACTTGTACTGGGATGTGCTCAAGGTCAAATACCTGTTAGAAAGTCATGAAAGAGTGGGATAGAGAGATATGGGAAAGTCAGGGTGAGTGATGCCCATTACCTTTCCTTTGTCCTCTACAAATGAGTATCATTCACCTGATTATCTATTATCATGTTATTGGACGTAAATTTAACAAGCTGTTGCGATCACTGGAAAATCAATACCTTTTAAATGCTGTTTATGTGTGATTAACGGTTAATACCCTCACAAATTATTTAATATAATAAGGTCATTTGTCTTTCACATGAGCCCGGTACCCTGCAAAGAATAATAGAATAATAAATGAGGACACTAGTGAAGAGGAGATTTCTGATGCTTTCCCCGGCTCCGTTTTATTACCCATATCCTCTTTACAGCTACAAAGCTGCACTATGGTTATTTTATGCAAGTCATAAAATTAGGCTGAGATGGAATTAGCAGACTCGGGGCTCTTTATAGGTCAAGCCGGTAGTTTATGAGCCCACGACTCCCTGGCACTATTGTCAGGAGGCCAGTTAGAGGGGTCTTTAAGCATGATTTAATATGTCCATGCCTTGGAAAATAGTTAAATAGCTAATTAAATGGAGGAGTTAATTTACATATTAATTGACCTTCCAGTAATATTTATATTGATACCTACATGAGGAGCCCTTGTCTTCATTGCCTTTCATCATAGTTAGTTTGAGCAAATATGGTGTAACTTTTTTTGTTTAAACTCAAGTTTCTTTTTATTGTCACTGGAGAAGGAGACTGTGTTTTCCCCACCATGTCAGGCACACAGCTGGCTGGGGTTTTGTGCGTTGAGGACTCCTTTTGTTGTCGGATAATGGAGGAAGCACCATAAACAGCGATGGGAAGTGGCCTCGGGGACGTTGAGGGTTGGGTGGCTGGGGCAGTTGGCGTGTGTGTGTGTGTGTGTGTGTGTGTGTGTGTGTGTGTGTGTGTGTAGAAAAGGGAGTTGACAAAGGAGCTTGAGGGGGTGGAGGACAGTGCCTGTGTCAAAGCTGCTCTTAATTACATCTCTAATCACCAATCAGCTTGCCAACAGAACAGGACCCGGGGGCTCGACATTAGCCCAACCTGTACAGAATTAGCACAACATTTCACCTGCAAAGCCTTCCAACACACACACTGATACAAATACACACACATATGCACACACACACACACACACACACACTCCACTCAGCCAAGTTGCCTCCTCAGAGAGACGGTGACATAAATCTGTTTGTTTGTTACCCTCCACACCAGCTATAATGTTCCATAAGAGATTTGTGCCACATTCTCTATGATAATAATCTGTCGCACTAATGCGGCCCCTGCATGTTGCATTGTCATGTTGATGTCCGCATGGCCATCGAGGGGTAATGATGACACGGATCAACGATGATAGATTGGAAGCACATTGTTTGTTTTCAACGGGGGGCGCGAACGTTCTGCACGCCGTGTTGTTAGCATGGTAAGTGTGTCTTACAGCCTATTATCAGGTTGATCATTTGTCACTAGCCTGTCTTCACGTTGTTTCCCACATTCTTTTTGGATAATGGCCCCTTCAAATGGATCTGCATATGAGGCCCGCGTTCAACAATAGCTGTCCTGAATGGGTCTTTTCAGGTCGTGTAAACTGGAAATGTGGCAACAAATAACCAAAAGGAGGGTTTCTGGGATGGGTGAGTGCAGACAGAATCATGATGAGTTCAGGCAATAGTCTCCTGAAAGAGGTTTGAGTTACTGTTCTCCTAAAATATTTCCATCCTAATATTTACCATGTTTTGTCGAACCAAATTAATTTAAACACGTCATCCGGCGTCTAAGCCCATCACTTTAGGTGCGAGAAACGGATCTGTCATGCACGGTGACTATCTTCCGTTATCTGACTTCCATGGCCCCCTCTCCTGCTGGTTTTTACAATATGGCTGCCAGCCTGAACCCCCTGATCCAGCCACAGGCCAGCAGCTGCCCAGCAGACCCGTGCAGTCATCAGCACTCATCACTCACTGGGCCTAAGTAGCCTGTCAGAGGGTGCTGTGGCTGCAAATTGAATATTGTTATGATCCGTAGATTTTTCTCATCAATGCACCGTGCACGTCCATGTTGTTAACATGTTGATGTAACTCAGAACAGCTTGTGAGAAAAAAAACGTCATTCAATCATCGACCAATGGAGTTTTATGTCTTCCTCTCTTGCAATTTCGAAACGTATTTAATATCACAACTTATTTTATGATTAGATGATGAACTGATTTGTCAATTGTCAGAAAATGAATAAACTAGTTTATTACGATTAACTGATTAGCAAAATAGTTGAAGCTATTTCAACTATTTTGCTAATCAGTTAATTGTAATTTGCAGATTTCCTTTGTTTTATGTGACTGGAAACTGAATATTTTGGGGTTCTGGACTGTCTGTCTGTCACCTTGGAATTGTGATTTTTCAAAATTCTCTCTATTTTCTGACATTTTTTAAGACCAAACAATGAATGTATTAATCAAGAATATAATGGGCAGATTTGTCGATAATGCAAACAAACATTAGTTGCAGCCTTATCTAATATGAAAAATGTCATTCATAATTCTAATGTTATTTGCTGGCAGTAGCAGAAGAGAAAACAGCTGGTCGCCTATAATTCCTCTTCTGCTCTGTGTCGTTTGCGTGGCGATTAGTGCCTAAGTGGCCCTGTCCTCAGGACTCTGTCCAAGCTCTGCAGCAGTAGCCTTGATATCACCTCAGACGCTGGCTGTTAGCTATTCAGTGGCTAACAGTTAGGTAGGAGTCCCAGGGCCAGACAGCAGTACAGAGAGGAGCCTGGGAGATGTCAGCTGTGCAGTAACAATAATCCAGCCAGGCCTCTCTACCCAACCCTGAGCCTCAGCCAGTGTCCAACATTTCGAACTGAATAAGTCTATAAAATGGACACCTGCCACGAGACCCCACATGCATCACTAGTGCCAGAGTGGCGAGCACAATCGCCCGGCAGTCACGGGCAGTTGCCTGCTGATATATAGGATGCGATCCCCAGGAACGGGTTCAGTGCCCCAGCCAAATGTTAAAGTTATTTGTTCTTGTCATTAAACTAAACTTTATTGTGACCCTCTCTCGCTGTTATTGCACTAGTAGCGATTCTCCCGAATTGGACTTTATCATTGAGACTGCCTATGAATCTCTGGGGCTTCACCACTGCATTTCACTGAGCTATAATTCCTTGTTGCCCTTACAGTCTAGAGGGCCAGAGAGAGGGGAAGGCGAGACTAGGGGGAGGGAGGAGCAAAAAAAAAAAAAAAAATGATATAACAAGTGAAAGCATTTTAGACGTTACCATCCTGATTTCCCGTTTAAAAAACACTGACACAACATGCACACGCATAGATGGTGCAACCCGTTTCTACATGACAACGTCCTGTGTAATTCCATCAGTTGTTCTAATAGCTCATTTAAGAGTTCAGAGTTTGGAGATTTGACATAAAACACTTACTACTTACGTGCTTCCTTCCTTACTAAGATATATGTACTTACTCTAGTACCATGTATGTAAGGAACATGAACTTGAAATTGTCCGAGGGGATGACTTTGGTGAATTCAAGTCAATTTTAAAGAATCTTGAAAACAACACTCTTGCTCTTTCCTCTAATTTTAGATGGATTTCAAAACTCATACCTGCTTATGCATCTTAATTGGATATAATTTACACTCTATGGTAGTGTGTGACAGTTGTCTTAGCCTGTTTATGGTGTCTGCATTGTGTTGTTGTATCAGTGTTCTTCCCCCTTGGTGTCTTGAAAAAGAGACTGATGATGAGGTTTTTATACCTGGTTATATAAAGAAACAAGATGGAAGAATAAAGAAAGTCATGCGTGGCAGCGTTTTTAAGAAGATGCTATGTTGAAACCTTTCCATTTTTGGAATGATCTGTCAGAGGTCAGGGTGCAGGTACCATCTCTTTTGTTTAAAAGAGAAGACATGTCTATTTTTGAGTTTAATTCAGCCTAGAAAAGAATATATTCTGTTCTCTGTCTGCACACAGCTAGGATCCAACTCATTAATCAGTAAGCACACAGAGAGCCATTATTATTCTTTTTATTATGGAACTTTAGATCAAAGTTTTGGTTTTACCGTTTAAAACTGATGGTGAGAAATGGAAAGTATAGATCCTCTTACTGTTGTAATGAAAAGGGTTGTGATCCATGGGTGTTTGCTTTGCCTCAGTGTGCTTTATCGTCGACAATGAGGGCATCCCTCACTAGCTTTACACCATTTTCAGAATGTTTCATTACGCTCCTATTTTTCCAAAGGTTTCCACCTTCGCTGACCCCACATCTGCTGCTTAGGAAAGACATTGAAACTGATATTAGAAAGAAATATCTTGCAAAAAGTGTTTGTGGATCATTAAGAGGCTGCAGCTGTTACAAAAACATTAGCATTTGTGAGGTACAGCGCAGACAAAAGGTGGCTGTTTTTACAGCCTGTGTGTTTTCCAGGGGTTCTTGAAAGAGACAATGCGGTCATAGAAAATATAAACTGCTGATAAACGACGTGACATAAAACTGCAGCCCATGTCCTGTCAAGCTCGGGTGGCTTCCGAGCTCAAACTGCCTTAATTTTCACCTCCTGTGAATTGCACTAACATCCTCTTTCTCCTCTGGCATGAATAAAGGGATATTTTGTTGTGCTTTAATGAGATGGTGTTATGCCTGGATTATGCCATTTTACATCTTTGCACATAAATGTGTTGAGCATATGACACTATCCATAGCGGCACAAGGGGTCTCTATTCAGGTCCAACATTGTCTTTCATTTACATTTGTAAAATATTATCTGACATAGCTTGATGGCACACAACGTACACTTCAAGAGGCATTTTATTCCACTGCGGTTCAGGTTAAATCCGGCCTGGCAACCTTGAAAACTACCATTGCGTCTCTGAAATTCCTTTTTTCCCAATGAGGTAAAAAGGGCAAGTTTTCGCTCTTTAAGATGGCGGTACATAACCCGTCCATGGAACATAAACGTGTCTGCCGGTTGGGGAAGATGGATGGAGGCACACATGCCTGCCTTAATAAAAAGGTCTTTAAACCCTCGTCCAGATCTTCTTCCCAAGGAAGCATGATATTAAAGACAGGCAGGGAACTGGGCTTGGTAAACGTAATGGATCGGCAGGAAAGTTTAAAACCACCAAGGGGGTAGGCCATTATGCAAAACAGGACTCGCACAAGTAATCTGCACCCTGTCTCTCAGCTGCCAAAGACAAAGAACACATGCAGAGGCCCTGATTGCTTCTTAAGAAGCTCCCTGCGCCATCATGATGGATTCTGGTATTTTGACTGTTAATATGTTTGAATGAAAATTATTTATACATTTCGGTGAGGTTGAGCGCCTCTCCCTGTGATTACTGCTTCTGAAAATGAGAGCGGAGGAGCAGGAAATTTCCATGTCACAGAAGCCTGATGTATACTCAGATTATGGGCTGATTGCGGCTCAGATGAGCACCGTGTAGAATCGTTTGCCTGCCTGTGACAACTCCCCGTCCCTGACAAGGCCTCTTAGTTTTTCCAGTTATTGATGCATTCTGCATAAATGCAATCCATTGATGGTGTCTGCTGCCTGTATATAGGTATTGGGGGAAGGCAGCTGGTTGTGTGAGCGTGTGCGAAGTGGAAGCGGGGTGTTTAATACACTCAGAGGCAGGGAGGCGAGCAGCAGGGAGAGCATCCTGAATGTTTTTTATCCATCGCCGTACAGAGGAGCTGATCAAAAGTGAACCGTGTTCAAGGGGAATCTACATGTGTAATGAAGCTACCTGGGTAGACATTTATCAGACCCCCTGTGCTAGTTCAATGAGGACAAGAAGGATAGCAGGACGTGGAGGAGAGGAGCCAAAACGATGAGATGACATGACAGAGGTCGTTGAAGGTGGGAGGTGTGTCAAAGGGAGCAACAAGGATTTTACACACATACATAGATGCAAAGCTGGAAGGCTTAACGTAATGCAACTAACTACACTTACTCAAGTACAGTACTTAAGTACACATTTGAAGTACTTATACTTTACATTGAAGTATTTTCATGTTATGTTCAAATTTTATACACAAAGCATATAATGAGCTACATATTATAGCTTAAACTACAGTGTATAAAAGGCATTATTCTAACCGTAACCATAAAACAAAACCATGAACCTAGACCTAAAATACATGGCTAACCTCATCCACAGTGCAATGTGACTGCCCTTGTTTGACAATGTGAACAGATCTTTGTCTCCACATCTTGAATACACACACACACACACTAAACTGTGCTCAGAGTTCATTGAGGGTGCAGAGACAATAAATTGGAATGACATCACTGATGTTGTAGCTCCACTGATAAGCTAATGCAGAGACATTACCAGAAATCCCCGGGACGTCTAATATAATTATAAACTATTCGCTTAAAGTTTTAAATTTGTACTGAGTATGATTTGTTTCTCTAAAATTTGTATAAACACGAAGTGAAATTCCAAAATATTTCAAAGCAATTTTTCATTTTTCTTCATTCCTGAAAGGTTGACTTTTTGAAGATGAAAAATAATCATCCAACAGTAGCAAGGACTTAAGCGAGGCCCTTCCAATATCCGCCTCCAAGCTCCAATACATAAAAATGACTGATAGATCCACTTACAGCACAACAATCCCATGAGAACAATTACCACCGCTTTGGTAATTCTGCAATCATGGCACTTGATCATGGCATACCTAACTCTTTCATCCTGTTTTGGACGGCATTCAAGAGAAACCTTTGGCTCTTCAGTTGAAGAAAGACTAATGAAAATATTTCAGTAGCCAACTTTTTAAGCCAATGAAAACCCAGCCAACATGAAAGCGCTATTGCAGGGATAGTGGAGCAGTGCCACTTTGCAGTAAAATGGAATAAGCACTATTCAAAGAAACAAATTCCTCCCTCCGCCCCCGTCCACCAAGAGACACAGACACACACTCATGCATGCACACATTCAGTCAGCGCCCCCCAGGCATGGGTTCAGTTGTGCCCGTCTCTGTCTCTCTCTTTTGGGGCCTGATTTGAATACGAGCCTTGTTTTATGGAGGAAGGTAATTGGAAGTTGGTGATTTACTGCAGTGTATACAGGGACTGCATCCAACAAAATATCTGGAAGCAGGGAATAATCGCTTTGTAGCCTGCTGCTGCATTTATCTGGACACAGGTATATTTTAACCACCGGGTGTTGACAGTGTTGACTATTAGCCGGCAAATAAATTATTCAGCACTTACAAGACGGGGAAAAAAATGGGGAAAATCTCCTTTCCACGGCTACACCAGGACAAAGCAGTGTGCAGTGGCGGAAAAAAGAGGCAGTCATTTTTTCTTCAATTACAAAAGGCAAATATTTATTATTTATAAGTACTTGCCTTGTATGGGCTTAAATGTTATTTATGAACCTGTTGCATAGTGATTTCCAATGTAACTCATTATTTTTAGCTGGAGGGTGTTGTAAAGGAGCAAGGATATATTTAATGACACTCTGCTAGTCGGTGCAATTACACTGTAATCATTATGTAAAATGTCCTATTAATTAAACCAATTTCTGCTAGGGGAACATTCTTTTCTGCAGGGCCTGCGCCTCATCCTTCAGCCGCCTTGCTGCCTCCTGTTTTTCACCAGGCCCCTATTATGTTGTGACTTCACTGCATTCGTATTTATAAAAGAGATTTTCATTATCCCCAAGATTTGGAACCACTTTCAGATTAATAAATAGGACGTGCCACAGAGGTTTGAAAGGCAATTAGGTTTCTTTCCAATCATACAATATTTTGGCCTTTTGGTCATTGCTACAGTGCTTGGTACATTTATAAGTTGAGAACGTGACATTTTTTTTCAATGTAATAAGAGAAGCACTGAGTTAAATATTGGCTCCTGTTTGAATAATATCTCATGTTTACAGGATGGGATGCACAATGAAAGTATTAGATGCATTTGTACTTTAGTAGAGGGTATTCAGTGGAGAGTGACAGGCGGAAAGTGTGTGACTGTGATGGAGGAGCGGTGTCAAAGCTACTTCAAATCCAGCAAAAAGGTGTGTTTATAGCAGAAGCAGAGAATTCTTTTTAAAACTTCCCGTCCTTTAAAATGCAAGAGGCCACACAGAATTCTAAATTTGTCTCCCTTTAAGAAAATGTTGGTGCTTGCAATCATGGCAGGACAGAGTAGTTGACCCCTCTGGCTCTTTATCTGCTGCTCTGGCAGTCCTAACGTTGCCGTCGTGACCAGGGGTCATTGGCACTTCCAATGCTCTTCAGACACAATCTGTTTTCTTTACTTCTTGGCACAAAGGAAACGATTAAGAAAACAATTCAATAGAGAGCGAGAACACACACGCACATCTACATTGCAAATGGAGGCACCGGGATGTTTACTATTCAGACAGCGTCGGGTGGGATAGGCCCTCTTTGTAAGAGTGCTTATCCAAGAGGTCCACTTCTGAATACAATAGTCAACCATAGAGCTTTTGAGGGGATTAACCTGATTTTGTGGCTGTAGTGCACAACATTAGGAAGTAATTCCAATTAAATGGATTTAATGAAGAACTAAAGTCAGCAAGTTCTATAAACTGTATTTCATTTACTGATAAGAAAAGCTGCGTTATGAGATAATACATCGCAAGAACAGAAATGGAGCAGAAATTGATCCAAACCAACACTAATAAATGACAATGTCTTCGGCAGACTACAGAATCCCCTGCAGCCATATTGCCCGTTTTAAATGTCCCAATGCATAAACGTTAACATACTTACAATATTATGTCTATATCCACAATTTAAACTGTTGTTGGTATTGTAGTTGTTCACAACAAATTGTTTTTGATCAGCAACGGCAAGTATAGTGGACATTCAGACATATTAACTGTAAAGATCTGAGGGTCTCTATTAGCCTGAGCAGATGGCAACAGCATCTCCCCTCATAACTGCCTTGCTGATCTTTTCACATGCAAGTGTCATATGTCCATTCATAAAGTTATTACAGATGACTGTCTCAGCGTGTCAACTATGTTTGGCAACAGAGGGAAGCTGGGAGCACAATGGCCCAGGCTCTTAACGAGAGCTGAGGACTAAAGCTCCTTGCGAGAGCGTGACTAAAGTGCTGACAGTCTGAGCGGCTTACGAACGAGAGCTGTTAAAGTCAAGACACCTGCTGCTAAAAAGGAAGGCTGGAAGGTGATGTTGATGATGATGATGATGATTAATAAAAAGACAACAAAGGAAAGAATGATGAGGTGTGGTTTCAATGAAAGTGGAAAGGGAGAGTGTGATGATCATTGTAAGGATAGAGTTGCTGAGTTATTTTATTTCGCCCTTGGTTTTAAAAGTAAAAGTCTAATGAAGTTTTTCCCCATAGACAATGTTACGTGACTGACAGTTGGAGCATTTCTACAGCTTGATGGGTATTAAACTCCCCTGGCTGAATCACGAGTGGGAAAGAACAACTGTGTTGAGGGCACAACCCCGTGTACGCAAACATTTTGCATGAGAAGTAAACTACGACTCCCAAGGTGCATTTCAGAAACAAGAATCAAACCCTCAGGCTTAGAGCTCTGTTATGTGCGCCGATAACTTCAGTAGGAAGCTAAAGATGACGTTGCTGAGACAACTGACAATAAAACGTGCAGTTTAAATGAAGTCAAGTTTGGATTTTTTTAGCAACTATGGCACCGGGCTTTGTTCACAAAATCCACAATGAAGCGTTTTGAATTTTGCTATCTCTGATTCGTGCCTCCGATTGCCTTCGCCTACACAGCAGCGGAGGCAGGGACTCATGGGTATTGTAGTATTTAGAGCCGTCCACCACGTTAATCTGACGAACAAAACAAAGACAAAAACAAAGCTGAAATGATCAAAACTGGTGGTCATAACATAAACTTATATGATTGTTACATTGCTTTGTTTCTACGCTAAGTAACACTGAGTTTATCGGTCAAAGAAAACTTTTAAGTAAATGGGTGAAAATCACTTGGGCTCCTCCCACTTATTAGAATATGATGTAAGTCATAAATGTATCAAAATAATGCCAAGCATGCAAACTGTCTGTGCTAATTAAAAGCCTCACACAAAATAAAAAGAGAAAATAAAAGAGTGGAAAACAATCAAATCTGCACAGCTTTGCATAAATGGTGGACGTTTGTCCTCTTACAGACATTATTAGCAGCACAAGCATGAATTCAAAAAACCCCCCCCCGTACACATACAGGCACACAGTCAGAGTTTTCCAATCTGCAAGACATCAGCAGGTTAAGATTATTATCACACAGGCAAGAGGTGACACCACGATTCTTATCACAGGTATGAATTACAATATTTATACTGCGTGCTTTATTTGTGGCTGGCAGACGGATGGCAGTGTTGCGTTTTAATCCATTACACCGCGGCGGGGTGTCAAATTAGGCCGCTTCATTAATACACTATCCGCAAGCGAGAAAGAGGAGAGAATGAAAGTGGAGGGGGAAAAAAAGGAGAAGAAAGAGGAGGGGGCAACTGTACATCAGGGAGAGATTATTATTATTCTGTCTCTCTCCGAGATGAGAGCAAATTATAAGAACACACACCTTCTTCATCTGTTTGGATAAGTGGGGGGTCGGTGCCTGATGGATGACTGTGTTTACAAATGAGGGCGACAGCGTTAAGCAGAGGAGCAGTACATACGTTTCCCACCAATGAGGCTCTGGCTGGTCACACACATACAACGAAGAGGCAGACTGATGATAAGAGTCCCTTGGCCACCGGATTAGGCAATCTTCCCAACCGCTAGCAGATTGATAGAGTCACTGCTCACAGACGCAATTGCAACGGGGAGGAATAAAGTTTGGCCTGCTGGTATCATCTGTGCTTACTGCCAGCGTGGTATGAATCTCTGAAGAAGGATGACCTGCGAGTAAGACGCAGGTTACCATTTCATAAAATTGCTGTATGTAAAGATGCACCGATATTCTACTGATCATTCTCTATATTGTTTTTCCTGGTTTTGTTCTCTTTTTGAGCTAAGACGATCGATCGAGCGATTAGCCGATCAACAGAAAAACCTATCAATATCAAAAGCGAGTACTTTGATAATTGATCGGACACACTGTACATAAGAACGGGTCAACTTAAAAAGAGTGAAATAACAGCAGATGATCACATGCAAGTACTTAAATTCTGTTAAGCAAATATTTAAGGGATAACAAAAATGTATGTTCCCCACTGTGTCCTTTTATATTTCCTTTTTGAGGTATTCAGCACTATTAAAGTGGAATTACCTGGATTTACTGAAGAATAAATATACTGGGATAAGTCCCCTTTAAATACAGTATAGTTCTGTTAAATTTAACATTGTCTGTGTCTACTCATGCTTGTATTGCACATTTTTTGATGTAATATCTTGTAATTGCAACATTAATTTAATTCGACCAGATTCAGAATAATTTCTGCTATATTTAATTGTGATAATAATAATAATAATAAAATATAAAACACATTTTGATTATCCAATATCTTTTTGTTCCCATTATAAGCTTGTGGATTTGTTTGGAGCCACATGTACTTGTACTTCTCAGTGTATCCAGTGCCATGCGTACACTTTTTGATGCGTTGGTGAACAAATAGTGCGGATAGCTTCATCAACAGCCAAACTGAAATGAATGAACGGACCGAGTCAGTCAAGAGCAATCGCCGGCGGAGAGAGAGAGGTTAAATGTCTGCATTAGAATGTGTTTGCCCCCCAAGCACGTTAAAGAGCCCTTCTTTCAGGATCCCCCATAATTCCAGAGGCCCTAGTATGTCATCTTTCTCCTGGTGTCACAGGAAATAGACTGATGAATCACTTCCTGATGTCACCGCGGTAGACTGGTGACAATCAGCGAAATGATTGTGTCTGCCTGCCTACACATATCTGTAATTGATAGCCCAAACCCCAAACACTCGCCTCTCTCCACTAGCTATGATGGAACATTGGATTGAAATCACTCCGTATGAGGTGGGGTCTGGGCCATTTGTTATTTACGTCCCGCTCGCTTCGCAAGAGCCCCCCCCCCCATCCAAACCCCCTACCAACACCATCCTCCCTTCAACCCCCACCCCCCACTCGCCCCTGCCGCCAGAATTTTAGCCACAAGAACACATTATGGTAATCAGACAGTATGTGTGTATAGGAATCAATCAACGGAAAAGCCCATCGCAAGAGTTATGACACGGCAAAGTCTGTTTGTAACTTTTGATTAATGGGTAGATCTCCCCTGTTTTTTCTGGATGGATGGGGAAGCAGGACTACCTGCAGGACTAGTAGCTTCAGTTTGAATGGCGTTGGCTGCTTTTGGGCTCATGTACAGATGCAGAAAGGCCTGTGTTTTTGGTGAGGCAAACCAGAGTTTAACCCATTTGCTTGACAACGTATGGCTGCACAGTGGTGATGGATGCCATCGCAGATATCTCTCATCAGCAGTAAGACTGCCTCTCTCCCTCTCTCCCTCTCCCGTACCTGCCATCCCCGTACCTGCCTGATTTATAAAGTTGTTATGGCAATTCACTCTAATGTTATTTCCTGCCACATAAATACATATATCTCAGGCGGCTATTATAAGGCCTGTAATGGAGGAGCATCAGGGCTGCTCTGGGGATTCTTTTAGGATATTTGGCAGGATGTTATTGGTTGCGCTGAGAGAGAAACTTACATTAGCATTAATCCGCGAGGTGCAAGATAGAAGACTGCGGGCACTGTTTTATTATCATCAGACAGGCTCTTCTTTCAACCTCGGCATTTTCCTTTTGTAAAAATGAAGTTTCACAGCAAATCTTTTATTCTTTGAGTATATCTTATTGACCCTTTCAGTGCCACAGATCCTGAGTACAGAACTTTGACTTTAGCGCAGTTAGCATTTGTTGGGCAATTTTGACTCTTACTTTTTGACAGTGGATAGCAGAGAGATGACGGATGAAGTGCAATACGAGTCCCTGCCTTACTCAAACTGCGGACGATGCAAATACATTTTCAGCTCCTTAAACTTCTGTGCCAGCAGGATGCCCCATCGGTACAGTCTTCGTATTTTCTATTTTATTGTTCATTCCATTACTATTTGAATTATTCTGTACTTTTTTTATGGACAAACTGCTCCAAGCCTAAGGCCCTCAGAGGGCAAACAGTCTTTAAGAACCAGGTATTTTCTCGTCCCTGTTTTAACATTGCAGTACAAACACAAACAAAATCATCCATGACCCTTTTGTAACTTCTGCAGATATTTAGGCTTGCAAATCCAAGGGGCAATTGTTTGTGGAATCTCCATTATGCCCTTTTCTAATGTTGTCATTAGCAATCAGCTCACTGGGAAAACAGGACGGCGGGAGGTGGAGGAAAATCATTTGAACCTTCGGCCTCGCCATGGATCCCCTGCCGCCGAGGGGGGTCAGGGGTGCCAGCCAGGGTGACAGCTTGGGTCAATACTCGGGAGCTGGTGGAGGATCGTGCAGTGGGGAGGGAGGAAGGGGGATCACAAGGGGGAGTTATAGTGGGTCGCCCTGCCAGAGCAGCCAGCTTTGAGGTGAAGTCTGCAGAATGTTGAAACGACAAGGTGTGTGTGCGTGTGGTGGAAATTAGGGGGAGCGATAGTTGCTGACGGTGCCAGGAGAAGCCGGGAGTTCACACACACACACACACACACACACACACACACACACACACACACACACACACACACACACACTAAAAACACGGAGAGAGTGGGTCTAGAGAGAGGTGACTGGCGATTCAGGGGGAGTCGCACGCAC
>JAVQJF010089223.1:0-14319 GCA_036023855.1 Gadopsis marmoratus
CAGAAATAAATGTTGTGACATTGTAGAAGCTTATGGAAACAATGTCACAGTGAATGCAGGCTGTAATCAGAGCTAAGGGCGGTCCAACCAAATATTAGTGTGTGACTGTTTTTTTGGCCAGGCAGTGTATTATCTGGCTTTTCCTTTTATTTCCTGCCATTGGAAGAAGTCATTTCAATGGGTGTAGAAGCAATTTACAGTATTTTTGTATTACAGTTACATAAAAAAAGAAGGACAACCTCAAACACAACAGCAGCAGTAGATATTATAGCTGGTGAACGCCGGCATTACCTGTACTTCATCCTCTGTTCCCAGCTTTTCTTTGAGGGAGGAGAGGAGGGCGGGCAAGATGACCCCTAGGTGGCGTGTCAGAGCGTCTCCAGCCACAGCGGACAGGAAGGCAAGGACACGGGTGTTCACAGGAGGAGCAGTGAGCTGGAACAACCAGAGGGGGGCATCGGCTTTAGTCTGATACAGCCAGACACAATTCCAACATCTAAAAGAAGAAAACGTTACTGCGACACTTTACCTTTGGAACCAAATAAGGCAGCACTGAGCGACTCTTCACCGCCATGACTTGCTTCAGACCATCCAAAGCAAACTCGGCTGTCTCCTCGTCATCCTGAGAGAAGACATTCAGTGTGTTACAAGCCAGACTGAAAACCTTGGAATACTATCTGGACTGCGTCCATGTCCTCGTTCCCTCACCAGCTGTTTGAGCAGCATGGGCAGGATGTCGTCCAGCGCCTGGTGTCCGATGGTTGCATGAAGCTGCTCAAAGGTTTTGGCTGCAGCCTCTCGGACCTCCTCCAGAGGGTCGCAGAGAGCCTTCCTCACTGTGGGGACCAGTGACTCAGAGAAGACGAGCACCTACAGTACAAACACCATCAGGTTAACATTGTTTTATCTCTCAGACTCCTGACCTAAATTGGGTTTTCAAACCAAATGAACCTGGTTGTCAAAAGGGTACACACATTTAATTTATTCTGTTTTTTCTTTTACTTTAGGGAAAGGCAATTCACTGTCACACTGATATGACGACCAGAGAAAACAGGTGAAAAAGGCTACTCGTTTCTTTTTTCAAAAGATTATTTTTTGGCATTTTACCTTTATTGGATAGGGAGAGTAGAGAGAGACTCAGAAAATGTGAGGTCAAGGAGGGGTATGACATGCAACAAAAGCCCCCGGCCTGAATCAAACCAGGACAAAGCAATTATATGGCATCCGTCCTAACCACTAAGCCACCAGGACTCCCAGACTGCTCATTTGTATTAAAATGCAAAAGTTAAAGACATTTGTAACTTTATTTACACCGTGATAATCAATACCGTGACTCTGTGCAGCAAAGACTTGTGATTTGAATCTACAAGATTGATGTTGCAGTTACAAGTCTCATGCTTTGCCTCACTCCAATAACTCCTGCTCTGGGCTTCAACTATAATCTTAATCAACCACACTGTGTGCGTAAAGTGGCAGAGAAATGTGTGTGTTGCAGTGTCCACGTGACTCACCGCGTCTTTGCTGGTGGACTTCATGATCTCACTGAGCCCGATGCAAACTCCCTGCCTCTCGTCGCTCTTGTCAGAGCGCAGCCCCTCCTCCAGGATGGGAATAATCTCCGGGAGAATCTTCTCTCCCAGCTTCCTCACCAGATCACCCAGCGTCCGAGCAGCAATCTAAAACCGCACCGACACGCAGCGTCAGTAAAGGGAGGTACTTTCACAGCGATAGGAACAAACACTGTAGACAGAAAACAGAGTGGGTTTAGAAAGTCCAAAGTAGTAATACCGTTCTCTTGTCAGGGCAGGTGGAAGCCAAGAAGCCCAGCAGAAGACCGAAGAGGGTTGGGAGGATCTCTCGAAGAGTTCTGGGGGTGTTGGACACCACGATCTTCCACACGTGGAGGGAAGCCTGGCGAACCACCAGCTGCGTGTCTGAGCGGCCCATATAGAGACCAGAGAGGACACGATTACGCCGCTCAGCGCCGAGAGCTCCAATGATAGCCTGGGAGGAAAAAAAAGGTCAAAGGTCGGGACTCCTTTACACATCAATGAATAAACACTTTTCAAAGACAGAGACACCACACGGTTGTGATGGCAAGTAAAGATACAACAAAAAGACAACTTTAACTTGCTGTATTAACTGGATGGATCTGTAACGGTTCATACTTTATTGGATGCAGCTGTTCCAAAGTTGTCGTCCTCAGAAGCGGTCTCTGTGGTCATCTTTCCTGTCACTCCAGAGATATGGAACAACAGATCGCCGAGCAGCTGCACAGAGCTGAACCTGCAAACCAATGGTGACATGGACGCACAGCTAGTTAATATGAGAGGGACATTTATTCAAACACTTGTGCGTTACCGTGAGTTTCAGTCTGACCTGATTCTCCACAGGTCATCAAACAGGCCCTGTTCCAGCTCAGGAAGCAGCAGTGCGATGGCGGTCTCAGCATACATGCTGATGATTCGCTGGCCAGCTCGCAGCGCCGTGTCTCGCACATATTCGTTCTCATCAGCCAGAGCCTGGTGGACAACACAGACAAGGGAAGAGCAACAAATTAACTGAGGTTCCACTTTTTCTCATATCCGTAAAGAAAATACCTGCTGTCTTTAGCATGTTTATGCTTGTATGTGTGTGCGCGTTCAGAAGACCATGTGCTGAAACAAGGATGCTTTCTCCAAACCTCACCAACTCTCACAGACGTCCAACACTCATAGATATTGTCTGACCTTAAATTGCTGCAGGAGTTACTTTCAAAATGCCATGTTTCTGCTCAGCTGTGTGGCAAAATATATGTTTGGGATTAAATGGATGAACTGGAGTTCAAAAACGGTCTTTTTCAACAATGATGTCGATGATGCAGGATCATTGTGTTTGCTCCTTTGAGGCACCTGCCAGTTAAGCAAGGGTTCTGTTTTTGATTACAGCATTTAATATGATTCTACCATCCAGGCTGTAGGATACATTTTTCCAGCTGGGAGTCCAAACATCCCTGTGTCAGTGGATCCTGGGACTTCTTGCAGGTGAGGAAGCAGGTGGTCGGAGTTAATACGTTTTCTGGTTATTATCACTGGTCTCCACTTTCACTCACACTTTACACAAATGACTGTACTCCCACTCCCGTCTGTTAAGTTGTTTAAGTTTGCCGATGATACCCCAGTCTTAGGACTAATTTCTAACAACAATAAAACAGCTTACGGAAATGAAATCATTCCTGGTGGATTGGTGTGCAGCCGGCACCATAGAGCTGACTGAACCAGGTGAAGAAGTCCAGCACTGCAAATTCTTGGGTGCAACAATCTCACCCTCTTTAAGTGGGACGTCAGCACCAAGACAGTGCTAAAGAAAGTGCAGCAAAGGCTTTTCTCTTTAAGACAGCTGAAAAGGTTTTCCATATCTCCCTGAGACCCAGCCGATTCATTTATGTCCTCTGCAGTGGACCTTGGTTTTTGGTCTATATCTTCGGACTCATTTGAGCAGCTACTAGGACCTGCTGTGCTAAATAGAGGACATCCTGGCATTTCCAATGATATCTCATGTGTTTGTGTGGAATGAGGGGAACATTGTTTTCATGGGGAGAAAACAAAGTTCAAATGGAAGGTACTTTTTTCCCCTCGGTTCTCAGGAGGATATCACGGGAAGATACGATGCAATTCTATCGTGCAGGGATCGAGAGCATCCTCACTCTTAGAATAACCAGGTGGCATTGAAACATCTCGGCACAAGACAGGAAATGTGTGGACAAAATAATATAGACAAAATGGTACAGACAGCATAAAAAAATAAAATCACAGGCCAGCAGCTATCCCTCCCCCTGCTGAAATCTAAACCATTAGACTACGGAAAAGGGACACAATATTCTTCCTAACTCCTCTCACCTGCCAACCATCTTTTTAACTTTGTCCCTTCTTTTAAAAGACTGAAAAGTATCAGAACCAGGACAGCCAGGTTCTGCAACAGCACCTACCCAGAGGCTGTTTGTGCCCTTAACTCTTAATTCATTACTGTGCTGCTACAGTATTAATCCTGTCTGTAAGACACTGTAAGGGTATATATACTGTATACACTGGTCTATTTCACAGCTTGTTGTGGTACTGATAGCATCCACATGAGAATGCATGTTTTAAATATTCATTATAATTATTTAGTTTACTTTAATGTCCTAAGGTGGTCACTGTATGTGAGGAGGGGTTGGTTTTGTTTTATGTGAGCTCACCAAACCATTTCGACTATTCTGAAATGGCCATAAAGTATTGAATACTCAATAAGGGACTTAATCGGATATGCAGACTTAGAGCATCTGAAGATTTTTTTTTCTACAAAAAAAAAAGACTGAACTGCATTTCTTGTATGAAAGGTGCTATATAAATAAAGTTTATTATTATTATTATTACCTAATCTAACGAATGAAATAGGGTGGGAATCCTGAGAGAAGGGAGAGTATATTCTAATGCATAAGTATATGTAAGTTTAAAATCATGGGAAAATCTTCAAGTGAAAGTAAGGTGCATGTGAAATGTGATTCACAGCAAAATGGCAAAAAGGAAAAGACAACTCATAACAATACCTTGAGAATGCAGGGGATGATGGGCCCAACGTAGGGAGTAAACCTGTCTCCAAAGGTGAGGGGCAGGTAGATGAACATCATGATGTATCCATCTCTGACGTGAGAAGCGATATCTATCTTGCTGGCTGTTTGCACCACATCTGGCATCAGCTTGTCCAGCTTCTCCACTCCCAGTCCAGCCATCACCTCAGCCAGACCTGAACACAACCAACACACAAATCATTCAGCGGGTCATTTGAGGAACAGCATTAAGAGCAAAGCAGAAGCAACACGGGGACAGAGCAGGAGGACCGACCTTGTGCAGCTCCAGAGCGATCTACAGAGCTCTGTTCAGAGGCCAGTGTCTCCATGAGCCACGGCAGCAGGTCGTCAAAGCAGGATTCACCCATCCCCTTCACCATGGCACCCAGGGCTTTGGCTGAGACTGTTCGTACCTGAAGAGGAGAAGAAGAAGAGCAGCTACAGCTTCAACTTCACACACAGCACATATCATGGTAGCACTGTTCATGTGACTAAACACACCTCAGGCACCGGATCCAACAGAGAGGCCTTCAGTCCAGGAATAACACTAGGCAGGTAGGGCGACAGGTCCTATAAACGACAACACGTATCACACCATAAACAAAATGCAAGTCTTCAGAATACACTGGTCTTATTTCCCTTTTAGTTCATTGTCACATTTAGTTAATGCTGTGTACCTTCTGGTCAGTGAGGGAGTACATGTTGCCAATGATCTGAGCGGCCATCTTGCGAGTGTCAGTGGAGCGATCCTGGAAGGCTCTCTGGACGATGGGCATGATGAGGGCCAGGGAGGGGGCGTCGATGAAATGTACAAACTTGGTGTCCAGCAGTGTCTGCAGGCACGTCTGGGTCCTCTTGGACGGATCAGTGAGAGCATCCAGTAGGATGGGGGTAATGGCTGAGAGGGGAACAATGACTTCGGTATTAAAATACTACTTTCCAAAACATCAGTGGCAAACAAATACTTTTACCAAATACGTCTGATTGGCAGCATGTCAAAAGACAAATTAATGTAGATTCAATGACAAATGACAACTTTTGATTATAATCCTAAATATTCTTGTGTTACTCTATTTGACTGCATTGTATTGTAAATTGTAGAAATGTAGCATTACTAGCTTCACAGATGTAGCACATAAAGCTGGGTTGTTGTACGGCCTTCCAGAAATCTTTACTGTAACCCCTGTATAACTGCAGTCTATCATTAAGACTCTAAAAACTAGAAACAAACAAAACAAGCCTTTTGCTGGCTGAACATACTGTATTAGTGCTTAAAAGAGTACACATGTAGCATTACACTCTTATAACATTGTCAGATTCACAATGAACAGTTTAGAAAAAGGAAGAAAATCAATGCAGTAGAACATCAGTCCATGCATTCTTTTTCCTTGTCAAATCCAGGTATCGTATTTTCTCAGATAGCAGCCGGGGCCTTTCTTTACCTGAACTGCAGAAGGTACCAGGCCTTTATCTGAAGCAGGCTTGTATTAGAGGCAGGCCTTTGTTTCTAATTCCCTCTGTTTGATGAGTAGAATTGGTCATATTTTAGTACAAAGCCTCATTTTGATCTGCTCCCGTTTTCCCTGTTAAAATTACTGCATCACTGTTACTCAACACTTCCTTTATCAGTTTCAAATTAAAAGTATTCTAGCATTTCCGTGGACAGAAACCCTTACCCTTCATTTCTTAACAAGGCTTTTATTGTGTAACATTTTGCAGGTGTGGGGTGCTTGAAATGTAGCAGCTGCCATCTTGTGGCGCTTGTAAGTTACTACAACATAGTTTGGCTGAGACGTAAACACAAGCAAGCCTGCAATAACTGAAATCGGATAATAACACTTATAAATAGCGTGATTATGTTGTTGAGTTTATTAAATTAAAGTGATGGAAATGTACTATGTTAGCTGGTAGTCCCCTACCGATGCTAGGGTTAGGGTTAGCCTAACCCTAATTTATCAGACTTCTGTGTTAACACAACGTTTTTACATATGCAGTAGTGCTCTCCAACACATGCAGGGATAGACACTAATATTTTCAAGGACTGGCTGCATGGGCCAAGGCCCCTAAATTTGGTGGCCAAAGTACATTTTTGGTGGCCAAAATGTAAAGTTACGTAACAACAATCCAGAAAAAATAATTTTATGTAAATTAATACAGCTTTCCTTAACTGTGACACCTGTATTAATTTACATAAAATTCTTTTGGCATAAAATTATTTTTTTATATTAATATAACAAAAAAATGTTTTTATAATAATTCACTTAAATTAAACTCAAGTTCTTTGTAGACATATGGTACATAGTATATTCTCTCTGTCGTTTATTTAGTCTTTATTTCCTTCCTAAAGAATCTGGATGTTTTTGGAAATGTAACGTTGCTTTGGTGAAGGCTCGCAGTACAGGGATGAAACTTGGTGGCCACCAACAAAAGGTTACTTTGTGGTCATGGTTAATGTCAAACCCTGACATATAAAGAGACTTCGATGTGTAGGATCTGTGAAGTTCCCCTTTATCTGTAACTCGGTAATCAAACAAAGTGGTCGAACCCAACTGTTGATTAGATAACAAAGGTTTTGAATATTGTAGAACTAACCATGTAATAATTAGAAATGGCCATACAGCAACCCCGCTCTGCCCCATGACTATGCATGACTTACCCAGGATTTCGGGGTTGCGGATGACAGAGCCTATCTGTCGGAGGGCCTGCTGGCCAGCCTTCTGCACCTTCACATGGGAGTCAGTAAGCACTTCAGTCAGCTTGGGCACAATGCTGGGCAGGCAGGAGGACAACTGTTTGGGTGCACAGAAAGCCATGGCACCCAGCAACTCCACAGAGCCTGGAGGAAAGAGGGGGTTAAGTCATAAGAAGCTACTGTTTGAGTGAACAGCTCATTTGATTGTATCAACATGTCACAAGATGGTGCATATGTACTGTATGTAGTACAGGAAATGTATGCTGGGACATAATCTTCCTCCGCTTTATAACATTATCCAAATATGTCAAAAAAAAACCTGGAGATGGCCAAATCATTTCCCATCCTCTCAAGACATTCCAGTAATGCCTGGGAATCCTGTGCATGTTGGGGCTCCTCACCTGCTTTAGTTCTCCAGGACTCCTCCTCCAGGGCCACCAGCAGGGAGGGAAGGACCAGCTTCACCCCGTGGGCACTCAGGTTCCTCATCACTGCCTTGGCACAGTCATCTGCAGCCTGGTGGAAGAGAAGGCAGGGGCTAAAAACTTTAGACAGGGATCCTACCCACAAATGATGTGACAATCGAGAACAGGAATTGCTGAACAGTTTCCTGAACGAGTGAGTGTTTCATAGATGTGTTTTATTGTGTTATGCCAACCGTGCTATATTTTAATGTGGCAATGCAGAAACACTGGATAATGCAGAAAGACCTCAAGACATTTAACATTTTTATGATACATTTATGAAAAGTAAGACAATACATTCACCTAGTGAGACTTAAGTAAGCACAGAGTGAGATATTGCTGCAGAAGAGACAGCGAACTCTGGGATATGATCTGCGTGCTCACCTCTCTGACGTACTGGTTTCCGTCTCCAAAGCAGAGCAAGAGGTGTGGCAGCACGTGGACCACATACGGCTCAAACAGCTTCCCCAACATGTTACACAGCATCTCAAAGGCAAACAGCGCTCCTGGATGGTGACAAACAGCTGTTCAGTGCTTTCAATGGAGATGACATAGTCTGACATATATGCTATCTGCATCAACAGGTGTAAATTAATACAAAACCAAACAGTTCACTGACCTTCCCTCCGTCTGAAGTTTTTCTTGTCCTGGATTGCATCGGTCAGCGTGGTCATGATGTCCTGCTGTTTAAGCGCCAGGATCCCGAGACCTTTGACCAAGCCAGCCAGTCCATACGCTGCTCCCTTCCTTTCGGCGTATTTGTCACTCTCCAGCAGCAGCTGCAGCAGGTTCCTTACAATCCCTGCAGCGTCCTCCTTGATGGCAGGGACTAAAGGAGGTAAGCAGCTGGCCACAGACTCCTGGACCTGAAGGAGGATGACAAACCACATGAGATACTGTCCAAAAAAGGGCTGAATGAAGAGATACAGGAGTGTCAGCAAAGTGGGATCTGTATTTAAAAAAAGGCTGTAACTAACAATGGATGCTGAACACTGAAGGTGAAAAGCAGCATGAGCTGCTTACCTGCTGTGAAGGCGTAGAGAGTGCAGTGATGAGCTTGGCCACGATGGGTTTGACCTTAGGGTCATTTTTGTCCAGATGTTTGGCCAATGAGCCCATGAGAATCACCACACTCTGTCGGACAGAGTCGTAGCTGGCGTCCTGGGGGGCGTTCTTTAGAAACTCTTCAAACACTGGCAGCAGGGAGCTCACGTTGTCCTGTTACATAAAGCAGGTACAAAAGCTACAGTGCTAGACACAAACAGTCACATAATACATGGTGCATATTTGAAAGCGTCAGTGAAATGTGCAGTAGTTGGCTGGAAAAAGAAGAGAGCAGTACCTTTCCATGTGTGTTGAGCGCAGAGAGGGCAGCGTCCAGCATGCAGCGCCGCACCTCAGTGTGGCGGTCGTTCAGAGCATCAGGAACGAAGAAGAGGAAGAGAGGAGTGACCTGGGATTCGTCCAGGTACTGGGACAGCTTGTTCAGAGCCAGAGCGATGCCACATCTGACAAAGAAGAGTGTGTGAATAAAGAGCTCAGTGCACAAGAAGGCACATTTAAAATGGTATGGTTTCTCTTTACTCTGTTACAATGGGATGAGCAAAGACATCAAAAAGCAAACTGCCCGAGCTGGGGGTTAGGGTATAATCGGCCTCAGAACTATGGCTCTCTGACAAGCACCTTCCAGTCTTCTTCTGTTATCAACATTTCTATTTTTTGGCATCTTATCTCTCCCTTTTGGAGCTAATCCAGATGTTTCTGGCTTGATCGATAGTAGGCTAATGTGGATAAATACGGGGGATATTTGGGCATTCATGAGCTTCATTAGATAGATAAGAACGTTAAAATAAACAGGGCATATCTCATCTCTGCAGACAAACATCGAGATTTACCTGGCCTCCCATTGGTCAGGTGGAGCTTCAGAGATTACTCTGCCCAGGGCATCCAGCACAGGAGGTGGTCTCTTTAAAAATAAAAAATACAAAAATACCATACTTTGTTTCTCAGCTCAAATTCATCCACTACTAGCAGCCAGAGCTATAAGAGTAATCATGTTGGCCATGACACAGGGTCTCACATAGAGTTTCTGGTGGTAGAGCTCAGTGAGCTGGCCCAGCACTGTGGCAGACTGGTCTCTGTACTGGGACACGGCGCTTGACAGAGCTTCAGCTGCGGCAGAACGGACGGCCTCCTCGTGGTGGGTGACGTCTCCAATCAGCAGGGAGCAGAGCTCTGGGACCAACTCCAAATCCAGAGACTCCCAGAGTCTGAACAGGAGGGACAAGCAAAGATGTTTAACTGTTGAATTTACTTACAAGGACAAAACATCTTTTACATGTCACTCAAAAGAAGAGCATGGTTAAAATTTAAATTATTCAAATAACAGTATGGTGTTGGGGTTGGCAGAGAAAGGGGGAACATAAACGTGATTTGGAGAACAAAAAAAATGACTTTTGTTGATGAAGGAGACATTTCTGTAGGAACCAATGAGTTTTAGTACAGAATGATTGCTCAGCTAGTGCTGCAAGGAGCAAGACACCCCAAAATACATACTTTTCAGCCAAAGTGCGGCCCTCCTCCTCGACATCAAACCTGGCAACCCAAAGCCTGCGAAGCAAACTCAGCCCACTGGCCTCTGTGCTGTCTGTGGGCAGGGCAAACTCCATCTCCACCAGTCCCTGAGCACAGAGAGACTGGGTGTTAATAGCATGTCTAATAGGAACACACACACGGGCTATATCATTTGTCACTTCACCACTGTTACCAATAAATATGTTAATAGCAGTATTTTCCTCCTGATCTAGAAACTGTATTCCCTTTTCGTGTAAAAATAAATAAATAAATAAAGTGTTTTCCAGCTCATAAAAATTTAATCTGTGGAGAAAACAGCTGAAAACCATCAAATGTGGAGACTTTCCCAGTTGTTTACATCAGCAAATCTCCAAATCTCCAGGTCCAAAGCTCACCCTGAGGGCAGCATCCCGGACAGAGAAGCAGGGTGAAAGCAGGGTGTTGAGCAGAACGTCTATCTCTTGCTGCTCCGCTACAGTGCAGCCGTCTTCTCCTCCAGCGCTGGCACACAGCGCTGTCAGGCACTGAGAGGCCAACACCTGAAACACAGAGCGTGAAAAGTTCAACAGACTGAAATAGATTGAAAACGTATGAAAACTAATACAGCAAATGAGTCACAAAGGGTAAAGACAAACAACTGGAAAATGCAGCACTAGTAAATGAATGCTTTATGAATTCTGGTTCTATTCATTAAGTTCTGTTTTCCAGTTATGTATTTCGTTTTCTATTTTTTTTAAAAATGAAAGAAATATATCCAGAATGGAATGTGGAAAATACCAGAAACAAAAATTTGATGTTTGTTAATTTAAACTCAGTCTGTAAAAACCCTTGTTTACCTGGAGTCTCGGGGTGGCTGTGGAAATAATTCTTGTCAGTAGCAGCAGCATGTTGACACGTGGGAGCAGTTCTGGGCCATTCTGAGACAAGAAAACAGCAAATTAAATGGTAGTACTCTCCACTCACTATGCAATTTATTGCTGGTTTTTTATTTTTTCACACAAATATGTCTTTTCCAACCATCTTACTGTGCAGGTCACAGACAAAAGAACACACAACGAAGATGTTTGTCTCTACCTCATCTATAACCATGTTGTCACTGTCTGTGTCAGCGCGAAGCTGGGAGTGCTCGGTGATGACTTGCAAAGCTCTGATCATCAGGTTCTCGGTCTCCTCGGTGCTGTCCGAACACTCCTTGAGCATGGCGTTGAGAAGAGGGAAGCAGAAGGAGAACGCAGGAGCAGACAGTGGAGCCACGTCTAAAGAGAAAAAAAACCAATACAAATAAATCAGAGATAACACTACATTTCTTAAAATAAATAGGAATAGTGGTTTCATTGTTTAGGCCATTTTGTCCAAGTCTAACACTCCATCATTAGCAAGAAACCGACACTGTGCTTGTGTGTCTATATGTCGAAAAAGAATATGGCTGCTTCTGCTGTTTACATTTTAACTAGCTTTCACTAGTGTCCATGACTGTGCTCACCGCCAGTCTTGGCCTCTCTCTGTGGGACAGTGTGGTTGTGCAGCAGCAGTATGGTTCGGTGGGCTGCTATGTCCAGGTCTTCCTGTCCCCAGGCCTCGTCCAGATCGCACTCTGGCTTCAGCAGCCGTAAAGTCACATGTCCCACAAGTACGGCTAGAATGTAAAAACACAAAACGAAACAGACATTGACTCAAGGTGCTGAGGTTGTGTCTATCAGTACAATACAATACTGAGACAAGCCGTGTACCTAGAGAGTGAAGGTGTTTGGGCATGAGGCACACTCCGATGTCCAGGAAGACCTGCTGGATGCGTGGAGCAGCCAGAGGGGATTGTAGCAGCGGCATTAGGGCCTGGAGGACATTGGGGAGCTCCCTGGTGATCTGAGCTGGTCTCTCTTTCAGAGTGGCTTCCAGGAGACCCACCACGCTCTGCAGCTCCACATCCAGCTGGTGACAACAAGAAGCATGCCACAACTCAACGAGGACAAATGAGTGCCACGCTTCAGATGCTCAGTTTTAGAGAATTCATTTTAGTGACTTAGTTCGATCCATACCCCTTGAAGTCTCTTGCGAATAGCGGCCTCCTTTTCCAGCTGGATTTGCATCATTTCCTTCTGTTTGCTGGTTAGCTGCAATTCCTCTTTGATGCCCTTTTTCTTCTTAAGCTCCTGGAGGATTGAAGAGAAATCAAAATGTGTTCCAGAAGTTATCACTGACAAAAACCTCCTCAAATGGTAGTAAGAGTATTTTACCTCCTGTAACTCCAGTTCAATGATCTGTTCTTTGTAGGAGTAGGCTTTGTTCTCTCTCTTCATGTTGACTTTCTTGGTGCTTTCCTTCTGGGCACTGCAGCAAGCGTAGAGGAGGAAGACAGAAGTAAATAAATGACAAATAGAAAAGCGAAGGCTCTGCAGATTAAATTTAGTGTTAGGAGGGGCTGTGTGATACCTCTGGATGATGCTGTTGTCATACAGTTCTCCCTCGGGTGTCAGCATGATGGCGTACTCCTCCCTGGTGACGTGGAGCAGAGCGGGTCGGGAAAGCACCTCGGTGACATGACTGATTACCCGCGGCAGCAGCTTGTTTGGGGAGAGGCCGGAGAGGGCGCCGACTGCATTCTTCACCGCCTGGGAAGAAAAATGTGACAGATAAACATCCTGGTAGCATAAAAAATACATCAGCAAGAGTCAAACAGCAATGTCCCTCTAGATATTCTGCACATTTTTACATCCTGTATGCAAAATGTCAAGGAATTATTTAACTGTTTATCTGTCACAGGAATCACTTAGAGGTTACTATGTTACTACAGTTACTATGACTGTACTTTGATGAAACACGTCACTGTGCCGCAAGGCCACACCTCCTACAGCTATTGTTTTAATTTGCTGGGAGAGAGGGTTCTAGCAGAATCTGAGATTCACGTATTGATGTATGTATAAATCTCATGTAAATGCAGAAGAAAGAGGTGTGTGCATTTTCAGACCTGGTCATCAGCGTTGACCTCCAGCAGATGTGGCAGAATAGCCTCCAAATTCTTTTCTATAAATTCTTCTGCTTTTATGTTCATGGAGGAGAGCACAATAGGCCAGATGCCGTAACGAGCTCCGACTGTAAGAGATACACATGGAGGGGACGAGATGTCAAATATGGGACAGAGAACCAACACACTATCCCAAAAAACCTGTGAGTTACCCCACAGATCCTGGCATACCGTTAACCTGACTGTAGTTAACGAATGGGCAGCAGATTCATTCTAAGAGCAGCAAATTTTCATACCTATGGATGGATGATGAGAGACTATGAGGACCTCCATGGCCAAATTCTCTGCTTCTGTGGGGTCGGCCCATTGGCTGGCAGAAGAACAAACAACACACAGCGCGTCCAGCAGGACACGAGGGGGAATGTAGGTGCGACCCAGCTCAGTCAGCTCTCCAGAGTCTGATACCAGGACGTCCTGGGGCAAAACCTGGAGGTTTACAGCACACAGTCAGCCGTTGTCTGATTCACTGATGATCCACTAGCAACGTTTAAAAATGTAGTTCTATGCTTTTGAGGTTTATGGTATATAATCAGCCTTTACTTTGTGTTTGTTGATGACCACGCGGAGTTCTCCAAGGAGGCCATGGGCAAGACTGGATCCACCCAGAGAGGACAGCAGCTTCCTGATTGTCTGTTGTGCCCGTTTTCTCACACGCCAGCTCCGAGACAGCAGAACCGCAACTGTGGCATGATGATACATCCTACACAACAGTCACACGCAGGAACAATTAGGGATTAAGTCAAGAGAGACAAATCTGTGATACATTTATGTTCATTTAGATTTAGATTTTTCCTGCGGAAAAACAACATTAGAGATCTCTTTCAGAAAATCACATAGTTACAGGAAATCACTGCTAAGTTCAAGGAACATATTCTGGTGTTTGAAAGGGAAAACCTGGATATACTTTTTAATCCTCCAGTTACAGACAAAGTATTCATGCAAATATGTGAACAATGTCTCTCATGTCACACCACTGGTG
>JAVQJF010089232.1:0-17777 GCA_036023855.1 Gadopsis marmoratus
CCGCTTAATTTGTCTGCTTTAAGAAGTAGTTTATCTTTTATAGACTGTTTTACTTATTTTAATAAATGTTGTACTAAGTGAAGTTCTTAATAACATTTACTTAGAAAACATTTTAACAAGAAGGAAGTATACACAGTTTACATTTCTCCTATTTGTTAAGGATGTCAGGTGGTCGGTTGGTTGGTTCATCAATCCACCACTTTGGTCTTGACTGAGATTTGGTTTTGATTTGGTATAGACTACTGATTTTCATGATCCCCTGATTTTTATTTATTTTTTTTTTGTCTGGCGCCACCATGAGGTGCAAATTTGTTGTTAATAATATTTCAATCTGGTTCAAACATCCATGTCCCCCTGTGGATGTATTAGCTTTAGTGATCCCCTCACATTTCTTCTATCATCAGGTCAACATGGTCAGGTCAAAACTTGACCATTCTTTTGGTTTATTACCAAATTCCAGCAAAACTAGTGACATTCCCATCAGCCTCAATGTACTCTGTGTTTAGTGCTAATTAGCAAATGTTAGCATGTTTACATGCTAAACTAAGATGGTGACCATGGTAAACATACCTACATAAGTATGTTAGCATTGTCATTGTAACCATATAGTGACGTTGGCTCAAAGCATAGCTGTGCCTAAGTACAGCTGCACACACTCTTAGTCTTGTGAAGCTAGTTAGTGCACACTGTGGTGAGTGTGGCTGTATAACAGTTGGATAAAGGCTGTGCGGCCCACTGAATTGCCGTTTACTTGAAACTTGATTACCATTGAGATCATTTTCTTGTATTATCGCCTCACCTTACATCTCTATAGGTACGGTTGAATGCCTCTCTAAATATGCAAGAGGGATAATTCGTTTTTCTACCCCTGTGGTTGGGATTTTGGATCAGCATATCTTCAAGCCAACCAAAACATTCCAAGTTATGTTCCTTGGAAACTCTACTTTTTCCTTCAGCTCTCGATTCTATTGCTCGCATGAGGAAACAGCACAAGTCAAATTACATCTTTAAGCTTTTCCTGCTCTATTATAGGCATGATATTGTAATGATCTGGACATTTTACGGTCTTGCACGTAGACCTCGCTTTAGAATTTATAGTCAAATAATAAGCCCTCATTTGCTTTTTATCCATCCATTTAGTTTTTTTTCAACCTGCCCTGCTGCTTTTTTGGCACACGTGTTTACCCTAAAGACTTTATTTTCTGGGACCATTGGTCTGTGAAAACCACAGTCCACGGCTTGTTCCTTTGGCTCCATCGCACTCATCGTTAAGGCAATCAGATGTCCTTTCAAGATTTCAGGCCCTGATGATCTCCTGGTGAGAGAAGAGATCTTAAGAAGAAGAAGAAATCAAATCTGCTGCTGCAGCCCATCGGTTGGGAGTCCATAAAGCTTCTTGGTTGCTCTATCGACCTCTCTGACCTTTTTTAATTTTGTTTATCTAACTTTAATAACATTTCTACCAGAGTCAAGCCATGTGTGACCTCTTTTTTACCTCTTGGTTAACGGTAATGATGTGTCCTATTCAATCTGATCAGTCTAAGGTCTCAGGGTAGGCTTTGCAGTGCCACAGCACTGCTGTGAATGACAAACACATGGGACTTGCATGTAATCGCTGTTCCGCTGTAGCAAAGGGAAAAGAATGTGAAGGCAGAAACTGCGGGGAACAGTGAGACAAAGCTATGCATACTGAGAAAGTTGAGGCATTTGTATACTCAGTTCTCCGCTGACACTCAAACAAGGTCTCCGATTGGCCAAAGCTGAATCAGCTCTCCACCCGTGTCATGTCCACACCATAGTGTATAGAATCTCCCCCGAGGTTCTGTAAGCAATTCAAATGCATTTCCAATTCATTCTAAAAAAATATATGTCAGTGTAGCATTACACACACTGTCTTATTATCTTTGCTTCTTTTGTCTTTTTTTCTCCTTCTTTACACTCTTTCTCTCTCTTTCCACTTTGGGGCTTGTCACTCTTTTCATGTGCCTTTTTATTTAAGACAAAGGAGTGACCCCTTAACCACAGTTGAGGTTATGGTTTTAACTGAAATAGATATGATTCACAGCAGTGTCTTTTCATATTGTTCATGAAACTTGTTTTTTATGTAGTAGATAGCAGGTCAATATTACTTTATTTAGTGGTGGCCCATCCATATTCCATCACTGCTTTAACAGTATATAATAGTAGTAATAATAATACTACAGTCATTGCAATTATAAAATAATTAGATGTTCGACTGAATTTTGCACCTGATACTAGCTATAGATGTTGTATACTAATGCTGTAATACTGTACAATATCACTGCAAAATTCTCCTGTCAGATTATTGTTTATTATATTGATACGAAATAAAATGTAAAAGAATATAATGAGTAACACCATGAAATATGCCATAGTCACTATAAGCTGTAGTGAGTAGTAGTAGTGATTAAGGCCAGCATTACTCCTTAGCAAGGAACTTTCTATTGGCATAACATACAAAATGGTAGTTTTAGGTTATTGCCGTGTGCATATTGTCTATATAATACTCTTTCACAAGAGATTTTCATCACACTGTCTTCCACATTGATGATGAGACGAAAAGACGAGTGGTGCTGTTTTATAGCACAGAGCAGGAAGACTGTTTGCATTAACATATGGAAACGTTGTGAGCGTTTATTTGACAGAAAGCGCTGTTGTCCTTCTTCCTGCTCTCCCAAACTGATGGGAAATACTGTTGGTAAGAACATCAACTCTGCAACAGGAAGCAATGGGGTGTACAGGAAATGTTTGATTTGAGAAACATTGACTTACATGAGATGGAGGCTATAAATTACTTCATATCTTAACAACAATGAAGCTGCACCAATGTGTTGCAGCAAATCTGACTGTATTATATTGATTAAATATCACAATAGAGTAGAGCTGTCTCAATGGTTTTACTCAAGCTTTAATACCATTGTGAGCAATTCATTGGAGAATCGATGCATATTTCTACAGCATATCTTGTTTTTGGCCAGTGTTGATATAAAAAGAACTGCACTTGATTATAATGTAAGAGTCTTGACAAGATGTTGTTGCCCGCATCCCTATGAGACTGATAAAGATGAAATAGAAGGTAAAGAATCGGAACACCTCTATTAGATTTGGGGCAACAACACAACACAACAAAACCAAAACCAATGAAGATGCAAACTCTTCACTCAACACGCTATTAAATCGCCCAGTGCCCCTCTCAGTGTGTAACTCATCCAATGTGTCAAATAAATCTGCTTATTTTGAGCAATGTCCACACTTGAACTCATTACATGACACAGCTACCGTACAGCGCATTAATCAAACATTTCCACTGCTGCGGAGTGAGCGCTTAAGGCAGCCCCTTGAGCTGCAGCACTAATTTGAATGAAGCTCAGGCATTCTTACGCAAACAGCATTTTCCGTCAGAGGCAGATAAAACCTGAATGGGTTCAGAAAATGTTGCAATTGATTGCAGGTTCAGCATGGAATGAAGAAGCTTAGGCTCAGTTGATGGAAATGAGCTTGAGGGCAGGAAATCAGTACCTGACAAGTGACATCAAAGACGACACTTATATACACATATAAAATCCTAGTTCAGACATGTTTTGTATCATTCCTCACGTGTGCTGAAACCCGCTAAAGCTATAGATGGGCACCACTCACTTCTCCTCTTCCCATCCATCCATTTGCTGGAAGGCACTCTGTCAGCTTCACTTAGTTGCCCTGTCAGCGATTACTCTTTATGTAAACATGAACCACATACACACCTCATCTCCGATACTCCTGCAGCTAATGACTTCTGATGTCACAATCACAAACCTATAGCCACGCTGTCTCTCTTTTTCAGACCCGATTGTGCACACAATCTCACACTGACAAGCACTGTGGAGCTTTGCCTTGTATGCTGCTGCTGCTTCTATTCCTGCACCTTAACACGGAGATTGAACCTTTTTCTGCCCCAAGGGACATGGATGAGTGGCACATAATAGAGGAAGGAGCAGTGAAATGGGAACAGAATAAGTCAATAGCGTTGTCCTTCCAGAGCTTTGGCCTTTCCCCAGGCGTCTTGGCCCTAGAAAATACCTTTTGCATTGTGAGGTTTTTATGCTGCCCCTTCCTTCAGAAATGAACTTTGCTCAGGGAGGTGGTGGGGTTCTAGTTGTGTGCAGTCTGTGTGTATTTGTGTGTTTGTGTGAGTGGTGGTGGGGGCAGGTAAAGGTCACTGTACCGGGCCTGATTGATCAGGTCTGTTCAGTGATGTACTTCCTTGTTGCACTGTGGCGAGAGGAAAGGTTTTGCTTTGAGTCATTTTTAGGAAAGAAACCCACTCAATAGTATCAGTAGTTTATACAGAATGGCAACTTTTATAATTTATTAATATTTAATACATCAGTGAACATGGCAGGTGGACAGTTGCACTCCTCGAGCCAAGTCCGTTCACATGGACCAGTTTAAGGTCCAACAAAGAGAGAAATTTGGATCTCTTGAGCAGGAGATGAGGGACCATGACAAGAGAAAAACACATGACAATAAAGGATATAGACCTTCTGTGACAAGGCGAGGTGACAGCCAGCATGAGGTCATCTGTCACTTTCTCACAGTGTACTAATTTTAGATGATCACCCTCATTTCTCCTCCTTCTCCCCCCTCCCACCCCCACGTCACACCACTTAGCACCAGCATTCTTCCCTTTGTGCCAGTCGTGAATTGCTGGTGGTTACAAGGGTGACACGTTCGACAGCGCTGACTGTGTGTGTGTGTGTGTGTGTGTGAGAGAGAGAGAGAGAGAGACAGCAAGAGAGACAAAAAGTATGTGTGCACACTCGGATAGGGTGTGCATGGGTTGCGAGGCCATTGTGTCTCAGTCTATTTACATGCTTCACAGCTCGTCATTGTTTTTTTTTTAAAAAAAGAATAATATATTGTAGTGCTTGTGTCACAGACATGAATCAGCATGAACCAGCTCATAAGCTGTGTGCCACTCAATCGCCTCACTGGCTCCGTGACTGACTTCTGTTACGGCGGTGTGTGTACGTGTGTCTGCGCAGACCCAGCTAGATATCGCACTACTGAATCGCGTGATCGATCTGCCGTTAATGCCATCCACTTGTCCAGGCTGTGTGGCATTTGGCAGCTGGCTGTTATGAAGATTAACTGGAACACGTCCTTTTTCTGACATGTAATCAGTCACTGCTTCCTTTACACCAATTTTCTTCTTCCTACTCTCCCATTATTGGTTGTTATTTTCTGCTACAGGAAGTCATACGCGTAATGGATGGCCAGTTTTCAGTGGCTTTGGTTAACATCCAAACAAGCTGACACAGAGGGAAGACACTTGTCACCCCCCACACACAGGGTTCGAATTGCCCAGCTCATCCATCATCTGCTTCAAACTGACATGTCTCAAATATGGCCTTGTTGGCAGACCTCAGTGCAGTCTGTTGAGTACTTTAAGTTTCAGGGTCGACAGTTTATTTTGCTTCCCATCTGCCCTTGTCTGCTTCCTTTCAGATCTAGTGATCTACATAGAAACTGAATTAAAATCCAGTTAGACAGATGTATTGTTATGCTATATGCTAAGTGGATAGCACTGCTTTAGAATATTAAACTGTTACTCAAAATACAAGTCCACTTTCATCAATAGTATTGTTTCCAGTGTGGAAAAGTAATACGTTACACAGGCTACCTCAGTGTCAACAGTACACATTAGCTCAGGACTGTTTGCATTCAATCCACCACAGTCATGTGAGCTCGTTATTTGCATCGGTAGACCTGCTTTCCGTATTTCACCTTTTGTTTGCAACATTCACAAAGGATGTGGTTGATTTCAGCAGTGCGCTGTGCAGGCTAATGCAATTTCTCAAAACCACAGAGTAACTGTTGGAGCTCTTGCTGCCTTGGAATTTGTTGCATGCTGGTGTGACCGCATGCAACAAATTCAGTATGAAGCCCTCGAAATACTTGTGCTGGTGTTCACAAGTCGTGCGAGTTGCTTATGTTTTCAGATTTCTGTCAAAAGTCACGAGCGCAATAAAACATGCTCACGAGCAAATAATATTATTTCACAGGCGCAGATATTAAGTGCCACTCGCTGAATTTAACTCCTCGCACACAAATTCAACAGCCGAGAGTTGTACAGGCAGCTGCGAGCGTGAAAGTAAACATAGGGAGAGTCAAAGAACTGCGCCTGCATGTGTACAACTGCGCAGCATGCACAACACAGATTCCACTTGGCGACTGCTGGAGGAAATACAGGCTCTCGCAGGTTAACTCTGCTCTCGAAGTTGAATTCTGATCGTCCGAATCAACCTGACTTTTGACAAATTGAGGGCGGAAACCAAAGGAGGCACTTGACCCTCTTATGAATGGTCACTTTCAACGCCTCCTTTGAGTGACATCTTCTGTACTGAACAACAGGCAGAATGTACTGTTAGCTAGCTATCAATTTCATTCAAAATAAGTATATTTATTTATATGTTCAGCAAGAGGGTGCCATAATAATTGGACGACTGGAGTTTTTACAGAAGGGAATGTTTTGAACACCGACCTCTACTTCGAATCTGTAAGTATCTAGTCAAACATATTGGTTGAAGAAGGTTCATATGTAGTATGGAGTCAAGGTTAGTGAGCTACATCAAATGTCCTCTACATTAAAACCTGATGGATCCAATATGAAAGGACTCCATGCACAAAGACCACAAAGACCGCCCCAAATTTATTCACGCGAGCAGAATTCACCTTTGAGAACGTGTTTAACTTCCAGCAGGAGTTACATTGTGCGAGTGGCAGTTAACATCCGCACATGTGAAATAATATACTGTGATAAAACATGCTCACGTTTGACAGAAATCCGACGTGATAGTTGCTGGAGGTAAACTTGCTGTCAGAGCGAGATGAAGAGAGGTGGAGGAAACAAGACGGAGAGATTTTGTAAGAAACGAGAAAAAGGAAATAAGGAGGAGAAAGGCTCAGTTATGTAAGTGGCAATAATGCTGTAGTGATATCTTGGAGCATTTCCAGCTCCGTGGTGTACACCCTCCCCACACACTCACACGTACCCACCCACACAGACCCACTCAGTGGAAGGCTGTGGAGAGTAATGTCTTGTCTGACTGCAGGCTATAAGAACCACAATAAGCAGTTTCTCTGGCCAGCTGACCGCAGTTGAGGAAGCTGAAGGAACAGAGGAAATACTGTCTGAATGAGTGGACCATAAGCTGAAACAGGCCACTGTAATTAAGCTGTGATGGCATGTTTCAAATTTCTCTTCACCTCCTCTTTTCCAGGCTCTTTCATTACCCAATTCCACCACAGGGCACATTAAAGTTTTATCTTTTCTCTCATTAGTCATGTCCAGCTATTATTTTTCTCGTACTCCAGTTTCTTGTTTCCGTTGTAATATGTTCTACTTTCATACCCCACAATGTTCTCCTTTCATACCAGCCAACCTTTTCTTTTAGAGGTCAATGACTTGTGCTCATCCTTTCAGTTATTCTTATTTAACTTGCACTCATGGCGTCTGTTCCAGGTCAGGGGTCCGTCTCTCTGCTCCTTTAATCTTTCCACACATTTCTTTCTGTCTCTCTTTTTTTTTTTTAATCCTCATATGCTTTTGTAGTTCGAAGTGGTTCATAATAAACAAGGAGGAATGTTCTTGCCAGACTGACAGTCTGGCAGAACTTACTGTAACATAACCTGCTCTGTGTTTCTCTGCTCATTGAAGTGCAAATGTAAAGGACTCGGTTGACTTAACATCCAGGAAGCTTGTCTAGTGTCACCCCCTGTTGACGTTTCTCTGTTTTATGACTTTCAAGCCTGAAATGAGAATGTACATTTTATGATCATAACACATTTACACTGTGGATGGCAAGGTAGATCACATCTTATAACAGAGAGCACATATTGTGATTTTACATGATATTAATACCATACAAAGATTCAGCATGTCACCTGCAGTCATAGGGAAGAGAAATGTTGTGGTATGTGATTATATTTTTGTTAGTGCTCCTCACTCTAGCCACATCATGACATGGGTGTAATATTGTTAGGATGTGAACTACAGGCAGCAGGGAAAGGACCCAAATGCAGACAGCAGAGGCAGACAGGAGCAGTTAAATTATTTATTTGTACTTTGTTAGCTTACATGCAGGTACTGGTAGGCAGGCAACAGGTAAGTCCAGGTCCGGAGACGTGTGTGTGTGTGTGTGTGTGTGTGTGTGTGTGTGTAATCAAAAGAGGGGCACGAAGGCAAGATCTGAAGAGACAAGACAGGTAAAGATTTCAAAATAAAACTGGAAACAGACAAGGACTAACAGGATATAATAAATATTTAGTTTTTTTTAGGCTTAGCGTATAAATAAACAAAAAAGATCTGCACAAATGTATGTATATACAGTTACTACACATACTTTTGAGAGATTCATAATATATGTCTATATGGAAATTAAGTTCCTCCACTTGATGCTGTTATTTTCTATGTGAAGACATAGGCAAATAAGTATATTTCCCAATGAGTTGAACTATTTATTTAACTGCGACGTAACATGAAGTACACGTTGCTATGGTTACCAGCAGTTTGGTATAGGCTACCCATCTACTGATTCACTGTTAACCGGACCTGTGTTTAACTTACCCTGTTACAGTACACAGTTTTAACAGACATCTACTAGCAGAAAGTATTTTCTCTTATACAGTTTTGAGGAACATGATGCAATTTATTTTTGCGATTTGAGCCGTGTTATTTTCCATTTTCCAATGCTTCAAAAACTACATACAGTACACAATGTAGGCACCAAGAAAGCAGCAATTTATGAATCTGACAGAAGAACCTCTAATTCTGTGCTTAGTTTTACATGCAGTTCTAGACATTTGGTCTCAAATAGTATCTTAAATGTGTTTTTTAAGGTGAAACTCATTTAATTGCTTCAGGTCTGTTAGATTGACTTGATATAGTATCTCATCAGTACATCCTGCCAGTGATATAGTGTGACTGTTTAATCACAAAGTGTCAAGTACTGTTGGAAATCTGTGAGTTTAGTAACAGAGTTTATATTAATGAACTTGTTTAATCAGGTTTTTCCTGCTTCCATTTACAGCAAGCTGTCACATGAAGTGCCAATGTTAGGTGTCTTTAGGGCGAGAAACATAAAGACATGCAGACACACACTCTCTCATTCTGTGAACGTGTGTGTTCTGCTGCCGTGAGTGTGATGTTAAGTGACACCTCAATGCTGTATTGTGTTCTTAAGTTAAAGGTAGTCATCAGGCCACCTCAGCTTTGAATAAACTCAACCATTATTTCCACATGATAAATAAAAGTCTTTGTTATATCTTGTTTTGCATCTTGTTTTGTTTTCTTTTAGAGCACACTGTGATCTGCACTTGACAGAGAACAAACTTTTAAAGACATCCAGCAGATAAATATATTTCCAGCAAATGCAGTTCTTATTTCTTCTTTGCAGTCACCATTCAATGATGACATGAACACATGATGAATAAAAGCTGTGTGGAAAACGTTTACACGTGGATCTATTTACTGTCTCAATCACTCGCTTACACGTATAAGAACAAAGTAACAGTAAAATTAGTTTGCATAATGTTATTAAGAATCTTTTGTCTCGCTAACCCCTGAAACGGAAGGCTTTTTGTTATTCCTGAATGAGAGTTGAGTTATTATGTGGAGATATTATTGGTGAGAATTAAGTCTATGATTAGAACAGTCATTATTTCACATTCTGTACCTGGGATAATATGTTGTGGATTAATTTTTAATAACGTGAACTCGTTCTTCATTTTGTGAAGGATCCTCTTTAACCTCACATGGACCTGAACCTCTTTTTCAAATTAATCCTAAAACCTTTACTTGTTTAGCCATGCAGCTGTAGCTTAATGCATATCCACTGCAGTGTTTACACACCATTTGATAAAGGTTGTGACATGAATCAGGATGTCTGCCACCACACCCAGTAATCTCCCATGACTTTTTATAGCCTCTACAATGCTAGACCCCCCCTGGGAGGACGGAAAGGTTTAAACCACTGTGTGACCGTGTTCGCTTTCTTTGTAGGGGGTTGTTACGTGGGCACACGCATCTGCATCTTTGTGTGTGTGTTTCTTTCTGTGAATGTGAGTCTGTTTCCATTCTGGCTTGGTTTCAAAATATTAAGACTACCGACCACTAAGAGTAGGTCACGAGTTCATAAATACAAAGATGACCAGAGTAAAGATCATGCTCTTCTCATTACCAACACTGGTCTTTGCATAGTACTGTTGCCTGGCTTGCTATTCTCATGGGTGGGAATGCCTCTTCTCTCAGGGTAGTTGGGGTTACACACCCTGGGCAAACTGCATGCATACAGGCAGAAACAGAGGAACACACCCCTCTACACACCTGAGCAATCCTCATATCCAGTGCACTCTGGAGAAAGACACAGAAGAGAGGTCCTGAGAACACCTCTGTTACAGCAGGGTCAACAGAGTGAGTCGAGAAGAGGGAGAGAGTAGCAATCTGGCTGTAATATTACAGATTCACGTGAGGAGTTGTCACCATGTATTCAAGCTCCTGTTATATCTGCTACCTATTTTAAACAGCAATACTGTTAAATTTGCCATCATTAAATTCAAACCCATAGGTTTTCACGCCTGAGTTATTCAGCATCCTGGCCTCAGCTGACAGAAATGAATCGTTTGCAGGCATTCTGGGGGCGTTGGAAGTAATGAAATCCCAGAGTACTGCCAATAAAAAAACAAATTTTTTTCTGCAAATGGTGTCACAGTGTTCTCTATTTATTAGCCTGTTCTGACGTGGAGTATAATTCATATCCTGGAGCAATACCAGGAGCTGCAGGGACATTATCAGAGATCGATGTATTCGGCTTCATCTGGAGCTTTAACTCAGCTGGAAAAGATCTACTCTGTACGAAGACAGAGAGACGATGCAAGCGAGAGCAGACACCTCAGTGCTCGCTTTTAACTTCACGTCTCACGGTTCCCCTGCATGACTCAAATTTGTGATGAAATCAATAGTGGGGTTTGTTTCCATTAGGATGCAGCAACAGGCAATGAGTGATGTATTGCGTATTTTCCGGCACACAGTCGATCAGTCAGGTACATTAAAATCGATAGTCGCAGCAGTCATCCCACTCATGCTGTATCCGGAGGACAAGCCACAGTAAGGGGGCCTCTTTGCTCATTCTGCAATTCTTGATAGTCTTGCTGTGCTCTGCTAATGAAGGTAATTATTTTCACACTGTAGATGTGACATTTTAATGTGAAAACAGTTTTTTTTTCTATCTAAATATTTCTTGTTTTCTTATTTTCTTCCATTAATTCCCAATATATGAAAGACACCTTTTCTTTCCTGACACACAAGCACATACCTTATTTTTGAATCATTCCCATAGGCACACTCGCATCCCTGTACATCTGATCCATATATTGGTGTGGTGTGTGCGGTTCCATTGTTATTTTCCGAGCATAGAACGGCTGTAGCTCTGACGCTGCCATTGCATTTCCTTTGGTGAATGTAGTCTTGGTCCTCTGCACAATAGATCAATTAGCACATATCCAGCCTTTCTCGTGGGGCTGTTTTAAAAGAGTGGCCCCCCTAATTTGAATCTCTCCCTGTCAAATGTAATTGGGGAGCTGTGAGAGTTGATGAGGTGCTTTTAGACTGTCTGCCCCAGAGTTCTTACTGTCTGACCTCACAATTGCAGGTTGCGGGTCCAATTTTAGCCTCAAGACCTTGTCTAGAGGATGAAGTGTTTTGCATGTGTTATGTGTTTTTGAGATCATCCTTTTGTTGTCTTGTTCTGATCCACAAAGCTGCAGAAAGCATGCACTCATTTCTCTGTCTGTCTTACTGTCAACAGCCTCATCATCTCACTCTCACTTTTCTTTTTCCTTCGTCCTCCCCCGTATTAAACCTTGTAATTGATCCAAAAGTTGGCCATGTTTGCCTGTTCTTACAGCACCATAGCCTTGACCCCCTGATTAACTTGGTGGTGCTTGAAAAGTGGCTGCCACTGAAACAGTTCCTCCTAGCTGTAATTACTCAAAGCAGACACGGAGCTGACTAATCAGATGGGCAGATGCAGGAGAATGCCCTAGCTGACATCCTGTTGCTTATAGCGCTCCCACCCCAGCACTTTATCAGCAGTAGCTCAGTGCCAAAAGTGGACGTGGTGCCTCTGAGGAGTGTGATTCTAAATGAACAGACTGCTAATAACAAATATAAAAGCACAAGAAAAGACTGTTCCAGCATTTTTACCCTGCACTCAAATACATAAACTCTTCCAGGGTTTTGGAGAAGGGAATGCCGTTTAGTATGATAGTGATACAGGAACATGGGATAAATTATGTATAATATATGCATATTATGTATAATACGTAATAATGAAATGTAAGTGCTGTTGCAGGAATTCAGTGGAATGATCAGAAGTAGATCACACTTACTTAGTGCCTCTATCATATTAAACATACACATAACACAGTGAATTGAAATGAGAGTCAACACCCAACTCCATTTAAAAAATTGTCTTCTTGCCCTACTCTACAGCAGGTTAAATGTTAGCTGCAGGGTTCTTTCTCACTAGTCGATGTGGTATTGATGTCTCAGTTTTGGCCTCTATGGTAAAATCCTTGAATGGTTTAGAAAATGAATTTTATAGAGCCACTTTCAGCGCAACCATAACACGGTCTTTCTCTTCCACAGGGATGTGTCTTCATCATGCAGAGATGTCCCTCTGTGTCACCGCGTTAAGGTGTCAGCCATTATGGAAGGCTTTAAATGTCAGTGCACGGCGGTGAATTATTGAAGGGGATTAAAATTGATATCTTTATCATCGAGACAAGGGAAATGTTCATGGTTGAAATGGATGGTTGAAATACAAATACAGTCTTCACATAGCTTATATGTTTTGTGTTTCTGGGAGGGCTTTATTTTGTTCCTAGAAAATGTCAAGATGGCCCTTCATGGATATGACAAAAGCTTCTCCTAGGACCTGGTTTGAGAGGTGTTTCAAAGCCAGTCAACCATTGAGCTCTCTTTAACATCATGTCTTATCATGCACAGTACACAAATTAATTTTCCTACTTACTTACTACTTACTTCATTTTAGTAAACCTTATGTTTGAAATTGAGTAAACTGTAAGCACAACTCATAGCTCACATGAGCCATGTTGATATATGCCAGCTCATTGTGGAGAACGTCCTTCCCAAATGTTCCTACTGTAAACAAAATTGTGAAGCACACGAGCAGATAGCAGCATCCGCACAAATTGGGAGGATTGTGTAATTGATTTTATGCATGCTGAAGTCTACAGGCTTTCATTTCAGCCAGATGCAAGTGGTTCATTACTTGCTTGAAAATCGTCACGCTTTGCTTCAGAGGATGGTTGTTTCTCAACTATTTGTACTTTTTTACACTCCAAATGCTATTTTATTCTGCAAAAACTGAAGTCAAAATGGCTTTTAGTCAATAAACACAGTGTTTTACAGCTCAGAGAGACATCCGTTCTTGGCTCTCTGAGGTTTGTTTTCCTTGCCCTGCAGAGGGTTTACTGGCTATGCTTTGGATTAGCCCTGCCTTTTAAAAATCCTATTAAGACTTTACCCTATCAGTTACTTCAAATCTCAGCCAGGGTAAGCTTGGTAAGTAGACTAGAAACTACTTCTAATACTACGTATTCTATCAGCAAATATTTCTTTACTTAGTTGTTGAGAACCAACAACTAAAGAGATTCTGAAGTCAGGAATGAGTAGTGCAGTAGACTCTACTCTCTCAGACGACTATCAAGATCTCCTTTCAGAGATCAATAGTGTCATTTAATTTTCAAGGGTTACCAGTATTCTCAGACTATCTAAATATCAAATGATCAATATCTTTGGATGAAAGAAAAAGATCTGTATACTTGGCTTATGTAAGGCCTGTGTGTATGCTGTGGAAAAGCTGTCCAAATAAAAGCCAGCTGTGTCTCCCCTCACGCTTGAAACAGGAAGCTGGGCCCAGCCCTCTGAGCCTGCTGGGAGGAGGAAAACTCTGCAGCAGACTTGTGTTTAAAAATACGTTTTTTCATCTGCTACGGGCCTTTAGTTGGGTGGAGAAATACGAGTCATTTGAACTTTTTCATCAAGGTAACAAGGCTCTCTGTGGTGCAGTCCTAACTTTGGTGAAAATAAGTTTAAACGTGAAGGATTTGCTTTTCCAAGCTGGCACTGACTGGCTGGTCTTGTTGCATAAACAGTCATAAAGGATTAGTGTGTGTGTGTGTGTGTGTGTGCACATGTGTATAAGTGTGAGGTCATTGCTAAGAGGCCCATATCGCCATGGTTCATGTGGTGCATTATAGTGCTCAGGATCAAGGTGAAGTCACCCTCTGATAGAGTAAGTTAGCAGTTCTGCAGTTTCCTTGACAAGCAGTAAGTTATCTTGAGTGAAGGAAGGAAGAAGGGTCAGGAGTTATTATCTGTATCCATTAGGCACATTCCTAAAGATCAAATAAAAACAATGAAGAAGTAATGGTATGTAGCTATCATGGCTATTGTTTTCTCTGGCCAGAAAAGGGCACAGTTTGACATGATATATTAATTACAGTTGGTCAACCCCTCTGTTAAAGCAGGATGACTGTATACTTTCATTCCCATGTGAGAAGGGCTGGTTGTGTGGTGTGATATTTATTTGCTCAAGCCCAACTAATGATATGCTGTGACATCACCGCTTCCCATATACAGTTTATATGGACAGCCAATTCCAGTGTATTGCTCCCATTTATCAGATTGTTGGAAAGTCTCCTGGAACGGTGTTTCCTCTTTTTTTAATGCTTTCATATGGACTTGGCCGGCATACAATACTGTGTACTGTGTACCAGGAAGCTCAATGCAACACTGTAAGGTAGCTTCTTGTTCTGCAGCTCTACAATATTTGGGATCCAAACCCCTCCTAATCACACAGCTGCTCAGTGCCATCGCTCGCACCGGCTCTACTGCTCTTCTCAGCAGTTCAACAGAAAGGTGCAGGTACAAACTGGAACACAAAGATTCTCATTTTCAGGAATGATTGGCAAATACACAGAAACCTTTTACCAGCAAGTAAAAATTCCAGTTTTATGGTCACATTCTTTCAGGGCTTACCAATTGGACACCTCCCCTGGCGAAGGTCCCCTGCTTCACTATTGTCTCTGTCAAAGCCAGGCAGGTCATCTCCAACCAACCTGACAGCTAGTCATGACATGAGGTGTTATGACTGCTACAGTATGCTATGCTGGAGCTTCCCAGCAGCACAACCCCTCTTCCCCATATATTTACTAACAGCTGTTAGTTTGAGAGAAGCTGCTGTAATTTGCATAACCAAATAAGCCAGCATGCTATTACATAATACATTTTAACTACAGTCTAACAGTTCTCAGATTCCACGTTCTCTACCAAGGTAGCTAATTGTTTTCTGCTTACAAGTTAGTTTATTTTGTCAAGTGATGTTGCTTTTTTTTAGTCTCTGTGAATTATTAATTAATGTCACTGGTGTTCCAGCCAACATTTCAGTCTTATTTGGAGCCTATTCTATTCTGTTTTTGCTTCACTTGTGGCATTACACAGTGTAACTCAGGGATATTCACTGTACACAATGTCCATAGCCACAAAAGCTGAAGTGCTTGAAGAGACACAGTGTGAGAGCTGGCACGAAGCCAGGTCAGGTTAATCAACTGATGTGTTTGGCTGGAAGTGTTGAGTCGTGGACGAAGAGAACAGCCTCGTTCATCCACAGTCTTCCACACGGGCTAACTGGAAACTTGTCTCTGGCTCACAGAGCTGTCCTCATGGGAGAACAAATGTTCACACCCAGTGGGCTTGTGTCCGTTTCAAGTGCTGTCTTGACAGCATCTGTGCTGACTGCTAAGCGGGAGTTTCCCACTTTGTTCCCCACAGTCCTGCTGCTTGGGATGATCCACAAGGTTTATAATCTGCTTCAGAATCATCCAGAGTGACTTTGATTTCTGCCTGTTTGATGAAAATGCACGCATTATTTTGTTTTAAATGTCATGGCCATGGCATTTATTAACTGCTGAGACATTACTTGTTGAGGAAAAGAATCCATTTGTCCATCGTAGTATAGATTGTAGATACTATCGGTCTCACAGTCTCACATGTAGTAGGAGAGTATCTAAACTGATTGCTCATCTTTGTATCCATCACTGCTCAGACTTTTTTGAGTGGTCTTAGATGTAAATGTAAAAACAACAGCATGTGCATCCAAACACAATGAATACTAGCTTCTGGATAGAAGTACATGTGAAAAATGGAAATAATAGAGCACTAGATAATGCTCCCATGAGCATTTATTAGTATACCACCATGTGATGTTTCAGGTGCAAGCCCATCTTTAGACATCAGTGATCATGATGTCTTCAAGAGGTGGCTATTTATTTATTTCTTTTAAATCCCAATGCACCCCGGCTCTTCAAAACAAGTAAGCCACGTGTGAAAAGGCTTTTAACCTCTAAGGAGTCAGTCAGGCATTTATCAGGGGCGTGTTTAAAGAGATCAAGTTTTTTCTTCTATGTTTTTCACTCAAACTGACACACACACACACACACACATTCACAGACACACACGCGCACACCAGCAACAAGCTATTCAGCATGCAAAACCACGAATATGATCCACGAATAGCCCACTGCAGCCAAACCCATCCGTGTTACCGGTAAGGATCACTTAGTTCAATCAACAGGAAGGGTAATGAATTAAAGACCTGCCCAGTAATTGCCTGCAATGATTGGATACTTTCTATCTTATTATTGTGTAATTTTCTAAATGATCATTGACCACATTAATGATCAATAATCAATCAATTCAAAACATCTAAAATTCAAACGGTATGTTTTGCCTAAATGAGAGCTGTGTTTCAACTATTGATATGTGCTGTTTCTGCATCACAGTCCCATTCAGTGTAGTAGTTCTGCCACTGTGCTGCCTACAGGCTGTATTGTAAAACACGCTAGGTGCTGCTAATTCATTAAATAATTACTAACCTATTCTTATAACAACAACAAGGCCTGTAGGCTACAAATACTGATTATCAAGTAGACAAATGGAGTGGGCTGCTCAGATCTCCTGACAACAGACTTAAGTGGTATTGCACAGTCTGGTCACTGGATCCAGATCAGTTTTTCAATGGCTAATATTACAACACTTGGCACCATTAACTGTATTGGTCATTCTGGACACTGAAAACATCAGTTCAGACTGAAACAATGTCCCGGGGACACAAATGTTGTTGTACCAGCGTTGGGCATGGTTAGTTAATAAATTCTTCTTTGAGCAAATTATTAACAGATTAATCATTAACATCCCTAGTTTTATTGTATGTCTGTCTGTGTGTTGTTGCTCTTTTTTTGTTGTTAAATTTTCTAGTTTGGATGTTTTTTCCAATTTCCAATTACTGATTTTCTTTATCAACATAAATGATGAAAGACATGCTCACAAATGGTAGCTGTTGAGCCTTTTAGCACGCTATCTTACCACCGTTATGTCCATAGAGTTGCCATTTTGGGTCACAGTTTGAATGAAAAATAAGATGATCAATATGCTCAGAGATGCCCCTTACAACTGCTGTACCTCTGACTTTCCGCCATACTGTTTCTGTCCTACCTGTCACACTCAGCCATTATGGCTGATTCTAATTGTTATACCTGGAAGGGTTCCCCTCAAGTGCCCTCTGTGTAATTTGTGCAGACAACAATCTACATCCATCCATTACCTGCCATGCCTCTTGACCGCCCTCCCC